>VMDO01001634.1:30294-156404 GCA_007922755.1 Pedetes capensis | reverse complement strand
ACCAAAAAAAAGGCCTCAGCCTATAATATAGCTATTAAATAGAAGTATTTTGCACTTTAATTATTTCCAATTCGGTGAGAACAGTAGCCTAACTTTGGGGACAATGATTTTTTTTTTTTTTTCTGGTACTGAGAGGCCAAACCCAGGGCCTCACACATACTTTGCAAGTGCTCTACCGCTAGGCTGCACATCCAGCCTGTTTTTTTATTAATTATCTTAAGTCAGTGTCTCACTAAGTTATGAGGCTACCTCTGTCCTCGAACCTGCAATCCTTCTGCCTCCACTTTCCAAGTCTCTGAGATTGTAGGGGTGCGCCACTGTGCCTGGCTTGCCAATGTTGTTTTTTGTAGTCTTTAAATTCTTAGTAATTTTACATGGGACATTATCAGGTTTTTTAATCCTGCTTTCTGCACATGGAGATGAAAATAAGGAATATTGCTCAGTTGTGACAGAAAGGAAGAATCCAAGAAATGGTATTTTGCTCTTATTTAGGACTATTAATTGACTATGTGTAAGTTCATCTTTGAATGTGCCATCTTGATGAGGAAACTTGACTTTGAATTAATCCTTTATTTAGTTTCTTTCCTCAAAGTGCCAGAATCTTTGTGATATGATTATCTCCAGATAAACTATACAACATTAAAAAGTTTTAAATTGTTTTATAGAACAGTGAAAGGATTGGAAGAGATGAAGCAGGTTGTAGGAAACATTAAGACATGAATGCAAAGCATTGACATGAAGCTATTAACAAGTATGAAAAGGTACACAGTCTCACAAATGTATCTGTGGCTTAGACAGTATGTAGAAGGCAGAGCTATGAAGAAGAGACTTACAGATAAAATTAAACCTAAAAATCTCTGGCATATCCTATTGAAAATAATGGAGGAATTTTGGCATTGTATTAGTTCCCTTCTTGATTATAGAATTTTTTTCAAAACTATTGTTAAGGATTTCTGACTTCTTTTATTTTAGTGGATTTAGAGATGCAAATGTTGCGTGCAACTTACATTTCACTAAATACAATCTATTTTGTTTTTAGAGGCAATGATACCTAGGTAAAATGTAAATTTTATTTATGTTTATTATGAAATAAGATTACATATTATATAAAACCATACAGGTGCTAATAGAAATGTAATTTGATGTGCCAATACCTCCACACACAATGACTCACAATTCAGAAGCAATTTATAAATTTATATAAATACCATAAGCAAAGTAAAAAGACAACAGTAACTTCAATGGATTGAAATAGAAACATATCACATTTACTTTGATCCAAGAGTTCAGAATGATACTGGGGTTGTGGGGATCACACAAACCTCAATGTCACTTTTGAGTTATGCTAGGGAATTACTTTGTCATTTTGAAACTGGTGAAGAAAGGGAGCTTAGCTTTTGTCCTGTATTTTTTTGTCAAAATGTATCTCAGCATAATCAAATGGTTGAGGAGAAGAAATTGTTTATAACAGTATTCTAGCCAACAAAGAAGAAAGGATGATAGATTATCATTATTTTGTCCCTCCTAATAAATTAACGGACCTAGGCAATAGTTCCTAATACCACCTTCCCAGTGACAATCAGCGTTATGTACGCCTGGTGGGAGTACATAGCAGCATCTAAAAAACAATCAACGTTTCAAACCTGTTTCTGTGCAACCAATTTATAGGAACTACAAAGATCAGAATACTTTAAATATTGTCATATGAATATAACCAATAGGATCCATATTTTAGGGAACTCTGATGGATAAAAGAAATGAGGGTGGGCAAAGTGAGGCAAACTCTAGATTAGAGATTTAATAGACAAATTTGCATTTTAATTGGAAGTGACAATGTAAATAAGTGAAGGAAAACAAGAAACAGAAATGGAAGGAAAGAGACAGGTAAGATGGGGAAGGGGCAGAAAGAACCCATAACATTAGCTCCAACTATAAGCCTGAAAACAGTAGTTTTTATGAGCTCTGTAGTCCCTGCCCCTCCCAGGCTGGCTGCACTCCCAAACTGATTAGGGACTTCAGTACCATTCCCCAGAAAGACAGACAAATAAGCTTAAGGGTCCAAAATACTAAGGATGCTTCAAATGAACCCAGGGTTTCCTCCCTACTATGTTCATACTTTGGTGCTGGGGTTTAGCTCAGTTGGTAGAGTGCTTGCTCTGTGCTCTCTGAGGCCCTGGGTTCAATCCCCAGCACTGCAAAAATGGGAGAAGGATGTGGCAGTCCACTACAGAAACAATCCTAAAATAATCAGTCATTGAAAACCCTCTGAGGGTCTCAGTGAGTTGGGCCCAATTCAATAGCACCTAACAACAATAACAACTTCTTTCCACTTTGGTACATGTTTGAAATTTTACACAATGAAAGATGTCTGACAATGGAACTGCCTGTCCTACAAAATAGTGAATTCCAGAATGCCTGGACTGCGTTCTGAATCTGTAGGTCTGCAGTAGGGCCAAGAATTTGTGTTTTCATAAGCTCATCAAGTGATTCTAAGTATCAACCAGGATTAGAAATCTCTGGGCCAGATTACCACTGAGGTCCTTTCTCATTCTGAGCTTTCTGTGTGTCTTTGAATGGTATGAACAAAATGTGTTCTAGAAATTCAGAGACAAAAGAGTTGGAATAACAAGCAAGTTTTGGTAAATAAACTTTGAAATCTTGGAAGATAGTTTAAGTATGGATGATGTTGTTGTTGTTGTTTTTAGTGCCATCGAGTCAGTGTCTGACTCATGGCGACCCTCATAGGGTTTTTCAATGGCTGACTGTTTCAGGATTGCTTTGGGAGTGGATTGCCAGGCCCTCCTCCCATTTTTGCCGTGCTGGGAATCGAACTCGGGACCTCAGAGACTGCAGTGCCTCCTCAGTGTCAGACAGTGTGTTAAATACTGGGGTATGATTGTTTTGATCACCAGTTATAATGATAATAAATTTGAAGGTCATTTATTGTGGAAGCTTTGTATTACTGTAAAGGGAAGGCTGATTCTTGAGAAAGAGGCTTTGACTTCTGTATCTAGTTTGACACCTGCTCTGTAATTTAGAGTAAGCTGTAATAACTCTCTGATCCTCAGTTTTCTGATCTACATAATGAGATGTTTAGACGATTCTAGCTCTTGGCTTTTCTAAAAATGTGATGCAGAAAGATATTTTATTCTGTATCTTCTACTATTGTCTTAGTGCCTTCAGGCTGCTATAACAAAATATCCTAGATTGGATCATTTATGAACAACAGAAATTTCTTGTTCACAGTTGAGGCTGAGAAATCTAAGATCAAAGTACCATCAGATTTGGTATATTGTGAGACTGCCTTCTTCATAGTGGCACTTTCTTGGTACATCATCATGTGGTGGAAAAGGATGAACAAGTTCCCTCTGATCTCTTTTTTAAGGACACTAGTCCCATTAGTGACCATGACCTAATCACCTCCCAAAGCCCTCACCTCTAATACCATCACCTTGGAGGCTAGCTTTCAACATAAGAATTTTAGGAGGACACAAACATTCACACCATAGCAGTTGTAGATGTAGGCAGTGTAGTATTTAAGATGAACTGGGTTTTGACTCTGTCAATAGCCATGAAGTTTGCTTGTTGGGCAAGGGGTGTATTTTCTTTCTCCTGTCTCTGTGAGATACTTCTATAAACATATATTTAAGCTCATAAAGTTAGATTATCTCCATAAACTGAAACAGGTCTGATGTTAAGCTCATTTACTGTCTTAGAACAGAACTGATCTTGCTTTCATTTGATTCACTCTACAGATTTTGGGGCTGGGATTTAGCTCAGTTGGTAGAGCACTGCACTGCAGTCTCTGAGGTCCCATGTTCAATTCCCAACACCGCAAAAATGGGAGAAGGACCTGGCAATCCACTCCCAAGGCAATCCAGAAATGGTCAGCCATTGAAAACCCTACGAGGGTTGCTATGAGTTGGATACCAACTCGACGGCACCTGAGAACAACAACTACAGATTTTGAGAACTAGCATTGCTAGCTCAGTTTAAACAGGCTAGAGTTAATAGTGGGAAGTCTGGGAAATGAGTCGTTATAATATTTGCCTGCCTTTCTCTGACTTGCTTTTGCATGTTCATATATGGAGAACATTCAAATGAACAACGTCAGCTATCCTGGAGGAACTCTGGCGTGTAGACTTTTCATTTTTCATACACGTTAATTATGCACTTATTTGATTGTGAAAATGCAGTTTTCAGTCCCTGGGATTGCCAGGAGAAAACAACATGATATGTTTTGTTTGCAATATTAAACATAAAATCCTTTTGCAGTAGCACCTTAAGTGTGGAACAAGACATAGGCTACTGCTTTTAAATAAACATTGTATATAACATGGACAGAATGCAGGATTATAAGTCAGGTAAACCTTTTCCTGGCAATACTAACATTATGTTACTTAAGGTTTCTGAGAAGCAATTTTTATCATCCTCAAAATTGAAACTAATATATTCATCACAGGGCTATTTTCAGAGGTAAGTAAAATAACTACCAGCCTGTGAACAAATATTATTTCTTTTCTTCCCTCTTTTATTCACTCCATTCATTTACAGTATTTTGTTGTTTTTTTCTTACTGTTAGATAAAATACTTTTTTGGATTTTTAAAGGATTAGATTTCACAAAGTTTTCCTCTTTAAAAAGAGAAGTCCACTTTTCAATTCTAATTTGCAAATAAATACCTATTTGAAGTAAATTACAGAGCAGTCTGTATAATTAAATACAGGGAAGTGGAAGGAGAGGAATATGACATATCATGAGCCTACCCTGTGTGGGGCAGGGCACACATTAATTCATTTAATACTCCTATCAACTCAGGAAATCACCGTCTTATTTTATCTTAATTGGTGAGGAAACCAATACCCAGTTTCAGTTATCCAAGACCAAACTGTTATCAAATTGTAGGCGTAGAATTAGGATCCTGATCTTCATAGCTCTCTCTAGTTATTCATAGATGTTTAGCCACCAGAGAGAGAAGGGTAGCTTTTCCTGTCTACCTAAAAGGGAGCCAAGAACAAGATGTGGAGTGGAGGAACATCTCTGAGCTGTTTGGAGGATGTTAAGATTACACTCATGGCACTATGGTTCCCTCTAATTTTAATTCCCCCATTTTGCTATTTTAAGATATAGTTTGGTAATATCTTCAACTATGTTGGGATAGAAAAAAGATTGAGCACTATTATTCTATGATAGACTGAACAGACATGAAATTATTATGTAATTATATCAGATTAAATCCATACATGGATGTAAAACCTTAAAAACATTTTGGTAACCTAGCAGGGCATAGCGTTCCCACAGGATAGCTGGGCAGGTGTTCCAGACAATGGTAATGTACCAGGAGTGAGGCAAAAGCAGAAACCACAGTGCCTACAATGTTCTAGCCCGCAGCTGTAGCCCTGTGGCATCCGATCCCGTCAGATCTTGGAAGCTAAGCAGGGTCGGGCCTGGTTAGTACCTGGATGGGAGACTGCCTGGGAACACCAGAAGCTGTAGGCTTGGGAGAAGGACCTGGCAACCCCCTCCCAAAAATCATTCTGCCATTGAAAACCCTATGGACAGCAGAGAAGCACTGACAATCGTGTTTCACCTGCTGTACAGAGGATCGCTATGAGTCAGATACCAACTTGACGGCACCTAACAACAACAACAACAACAACAAAGCAGGGCATGGTGATACATGCCTATAATCTCAGTGACTCAAGTGGCAGAGGCAGGAGGATCACAGGTTTGAGTTCAGGGCAGCCTGCGTAACTTAACAATGCCTGTCTCAAAACAAAAAATAAAGAAGTGGCTGGGGCTGCAGCTCAATGGTAGAGTACTTGCAAAGTATGCCCAAAGCCCTGAGTTCAACCTCCCAGCACTACACAGAAAAACATTTTTTTGACAACCTTATTTATTTATTTTTTATTACTCCTAGACAATTTAGAAGAATTTGGGCATTTTTGTATGTTCTGCATATAAGAAGTAAATATTGTAGCATGTTATTGCAGGTGATGCTTAACCATCATTGACAGTAGAATAACATAAAAATATATTTCTTATTTTGGTTTACAGCATTACTTCTTCCATCTTATTGAAAATGCAGACTGTGTTATAGTGCTCTTTGAGCTGAACTTGATTATATAAAAGAATTAACTGATGAAAATTAAGCCATTTATAACTGCTTTGAGAATTTAGTAAAAAGGAGCTAGATTTGAAGGAAACCAATTTTTTAAATATTAAAACCATACACTAGCCAACAAGGCTCCTAATTGCTTCCTGTCCCTTTCGAAATTATTCACCCTGAAGAAAGATAGTGCATATTGATTTAATGTATAGTAAATGTCCCATTGTCTCCCCTTCTCTTAACACCCAGACACGCATATGTATCCAAATACACACATCACATTTACCATACATAGCAAGAGTGACAGGGAACTGCCTATCTAACTGTTGCCTTCATCAAGTTTATAACAAAATCATTTTCTTCTTTTGTAAAAGAAATGGCATGAAATTACTAAGCACACAAAATGAATGTCAGTGTAGGATTCCCTTCAATGCATGATACGTTCGCTTTTAAGCTAAACAGAAAGCCAGGTTTCCAAAGGAAAATGTTCTCTAATAATGTATCTATCCATTTGTATACATATGTAACATTAGTATCTATTTCATACACGTGCGTGCACAATATTAGAAGCAATGTCAAAATTTAAAGTGTGCTTGGTAAATTGGGGGATTAAAAATTAAAATTATGCAGATTCAAATTGTGTTCTCTACAGTGATCTTTTGATTTATTTCAGGAATGACCCACTAAATTTGAGAATGGCATTTTTTTTTCATATTCTATATTGCAATTTTACTCTTGTATATATTTTTGTCCTATTTGTGATTTTCTATAAGCATCTCACTTTTTTTTTCCAATATAGCCTTTGAAATGCTAGTTGACATTGTCCTAAAACCAAATCAGTAAAAACGGTGAGAAGTTCCAGAAGAAACAGATTTCACAGAGCCAGCTGCTCTGAAAGGCAACCTCACATAAACATACAGATTTCAGAAATGTGGGATTGTGTGAACCTTGCCTTTTTTTCTTAAATGGGTATGAATTAAGATTTTTAATTATTGTGGTCTAAGTTGCTTTTATAGCTCAGATATTTGTCATATAGTATCTTGTTTTTTTATCTCGAAAGGGTCAAAACATCTGTATTTGTAAAAGAGAGGGTATTTTACTATTGAAGTGATTTTTCCTTTGTACATTCTATGTTACTTGATATAGTATGTGTCCTTTTGTTTAAGAATTCATACACCCCAAATATTTCTTTAGAAATATATTTGTACTTTTTGCTGACATGAATGTCTATCCCTGTTTCACATTTTCGTAGAGCTTGTTAAAATGACACTCTTGTAAGCACACCAGCACCTCCTGCGTCCCACAGTGGTGGAGGTGGGCGTAGCTAGCTGCTCACGGAAGGCTGCCAGTTACTGGCACGTTCCCGTCAACATAGCCACCGCTCCGGGGTTAGATAATGGACTCAAAGGTTAAGAGCAGAAGATCTCAACAGCTCCAATCAGCAGGGCTTTTCCAGGGCTAATTACCTCTTTACTGCGCTGACTCTAATGTGACATGTTTATTGCCTTAACTAACAACTCATTAGCTTAGTTGATGTTTTTGTCAATATTAATTCGTTCATTTAAGCCAAGTCAAAGCTTAAACAAAGATGTCCAGGCTGAGAAACGGGCAGCAGAGTGACTTTTGTTTGCTCATCTTTTTTTCCCACTTACTCAATTTCAACAAAATAAATGTGCGGAAAGGAAACATTGCAAGTGCTTCTGTTGAGAATGTTGGTGTTTGTCCATTTCCCAGCATGGAGAACAATTCTGAATTTATTTCTCATATGCTCCCTCTAGTCTCCGTATCACAGCTTGCTTAATATTTAGCATCGGCTAAGGGCACACTGTGCTGTTCTTTGGCAATGCATCTACAAAGGGTTAACATTCAGCGGTTCTTTGCTCCAGTTAATGCTTTACTGCTGTTATTAGAAAAGAGATCAAGTGATTTTTCAAATGATTTTAATCTCCACTGGACTACCTGTAAAATTACTTTGAGATTTGTCTTGTAATGCTAGCTTAACTTACTTAATTAGCTTGATGAATTATTTAAAAGAAGATGCAATCGTGATATTTTAATAAAATACTTCATTTCTTTTCAGGTTTTTTTTTTTCATACTTTTGATTAACATTAATGGTGTTTCTTAGAGAAGTTCATTGTTTTGGTACCATGTACTTTATTCCCCCTAGTACTGCAGATTAAACCCAGGGCCTTGTGCATGCAAGGCATTTTTTTTTCTTTTATGGCAGTACTGAGAGGGTGAACATAGGCCCTTGCACATTCTTGGCAAGCATTCTACCATAGAGCTGGCCCCCTCGCTCCTTTTTGATTTTTTATTTTGAAACATGGTCTTGCTAAATTGCACAGGCTGCCTCTGGCCTTAAACTCACAATCTTCCTGCCTCAACTTCTGGAGTCACTAGGATTACAGGTAGGTACCATGGCACCCAATAGTTTCATATGTTGTTGTTGTTGTTGTTAGGTGCCGTCAAGTCGGTATCCGACCCTCTGTACAACAGCAACCCTCTGTACAACAGGGGAAACACTATTGTCAGTGCTTCTCTGCTGTTCATAGGGTTTTCAATGGCAGACTAATTTTTGGGAGGGGGTTGCCAGGTCCTTCTCCCAAGCCTACAGCTTCTGGTGTTCCCAGGCAGTCTCCCATCCAGGTACTAACCAGGCCCGACCCTGCTTAGCTTCCAAGATCTGATAGGATCGGATGCCACAGGGCTACGGCTGCAGGCAACAGTTTCATATATTTTTTAATAATTATTTCTTAATACTTTACAGTAGTACAAATAGATACAATAACTGAGTATATACCTTGAGCTGCTTAGTAAGTAAATTACTTTGGGGAGGGGTGCATCACCAACTTTAGAACCCTGGAATTCATTTGGCAAGTCTCGTCCCTCAGCATGTGTGATGGTATAGAGAAGACTAGGAAGGGTTAAGGTTCATTACTGTAGAAATCAAATGTGACTGAAGAAATACAATATGGATGGAATTCCATCCCAGGAAAGGCCCATCTCTGCTTGGAAGGCAAGAGATTCACTCTGATGGATGGGTTCCAGGAGATGATCAAGTCCAGAGAAGACAAATAGAATAGGGAATGCTATTTTTAGTGAGAAATAAATGTCACATAAACCAGAGATACTCATACCTTCTTCAGCCATCATTCTCTACCCATAAGGGTCACATAGGCACCAAATTATTATCTACCAGTACTCGTAAGAAATCACTATCGCAGGAAATAAAAATACTTTAATCTGTATAATTGAATACATTTTGCACTGAACATTTTTGACTATTTCTTAGTTCTCTCAGCTGCCATTGCTTCCCTCCATCTGTCTCAGCCAGGATGCTAGGACTTTCAGTCCATGGAAACCTTTTCACTGAGGTTACCAGTGACTTGAGCAGTGCCAAGTCCTAGTAGCAATTCTCGGCCCTTGTCTCAGTGTCTTGGTAACACATGACAATTCTAGCTAGGCCAAAACTTGAAAACTCTCTTCTCTTGGTTTCTGTGACGTGTTCCTCCCCTGCAATTCTCCCACCGTGTTGGCAACTTGTACTCTGTCTTGATTTGTCTCTTCTTTCCAACCTATAAAAGCTCTTTTCTACCTGTGTTCATTCTCTAGGTATCACATCTGGTACCATCGCTCCCATGCCATCTATACATGGATGATTCCCAAAGTTTTAAAATTCTAGCCCTGTATTTATTTATTTGTTTGTTTATTTATTTATTTATAAATGTTGGTGGAGTACAGAGTAAGAAGTCACTTGCTACATCATTATACAACTTAAAAATCAGTTTTGTGTACATGTTCATCATCTTACATATTTTACAGAACAATATAAACTAAAGAAGAAAAGAAAAAGTAGGAATTTTAATTGATATGTAATGAAAATCATATGCAGTCATGGGTTATATTCTTGTTTTTTCCTTCCCCCTTTTCATGAGTTCATATAGTTGCCTCATATATTTTAAGATTTTCCTCTCCCTCTTTCTCCTCTACATTATTTCCCCTCCCCTTAGGCCCTTCTCCAACCTCCTCTGCCGCCTGCTGATCCTCTCCCTACTTCTTTCTGATGTTTGTATTTTCCATTCATAGATGGGTATGATTGTTCATTTTTATATAGCCAAACATGTTGAACTTTTTTTTCTTGAGTTAATATAGATTTAGATCCTACATATGAGTCAGAACATATGGTATTTCTCTTTTTGAGTTTGGGTTAATTCACTTAAAATGATATTCTCCATTTCCATCCATTCTGCTACAAATGACATGATTTCATTCTTCTTTAATGCTGAGTAACGTTCCATTGTGTATATATACCACAGTTTTTCAGTCCACTCCTCTGTTGATGGACATGTTGGTTGATTCCATACCCTTGCAATTGTGAAGAGTGCCGCATTAAATATGGAAGTGCAGGCGTCCCTGTGGTGATTACTTATCTTCCTTTGTAGCCCTGGTTTTTATACCTGTCTCCAAAAGTATGTATCCAGTGACTCAGCTGATGCCTACCCTTAGATGTCTACCATGTATATCAACTTTGAAATGTCCAAAACTAGACTAGATTGCTGTCCACCACTTAAAAACAAACAAAAGAACTTTCTGCTCTTCTGTTGTTACTCATGTTAGTAAATATCACTGCTATTCACCTAGTGGGCTAGGATTTAGCTCAGTTGGTAGAGCGCTGCGCTGCAGTCTCTGAGATCCCGAGTTCAATTCCCAGCACCGCAAAAATGGGAGAAGGACCTGGCAATCCACTCCCAAGGCAATCCGGAAACACTCAGCCATTGAAAACCCTATGAGGGTCACTATGAGTTGGATACCTACTCGACAGCACCTAACAACAACAACAACAACAATTCACCTAGTTGTTGATGCCAGTGTTCTTGGAATTATGCTTTCTTTCTACCACGTCTAATCCCTAAGTGAATCTTGTTTCTTCTGTCATTAATCTTCCTAAATCCAGAATTCAGATAATTCTCATTAACTCTTGCCTACACCATTACAGGAGCCTCTCACCAGGCGCCTCACCTGCATCCTTGCCCCACTGTAGTGTGCTCTGTGCATAGGAGCACCCAGCTGCTCTCCAAGTTGAAAGCAGACCAGGCCATTCCTCTCCACATAACCTTCCATAACTTCCTCATAATACTTACAGTAAAACCCCACATTCAGAAGGCCCAGGCCAGTCCTTCTTGTGGCTGACTCTATGACCTCATGTCACACCACACCCCTCCCCCTGTTCCCCATCGTCCAGCTGCAGCAGACTTTCTGCTGCCTCTCAGGTGTCCCTGGCGGGCTCCTTCCTCGGGGCCCGTTGTGCTTCCCTCACAGGACCCACGTGCCTCTAATTCCACTCCGGTTTCTGTTCAAAAATCATCTCCAGCTGGGCACGGTGGCGCACGCCTGTAACCCCAGTGGCTTGGGAGGCGGAGGCAGAAGGACCACAAGTTCAAGACCAGAGGCAGTCTGCGTAATTTAGGGAGACCCTGTCTCAAAACGTAAAAAAATGGGCTGGGGGCGCAGCTCAGTGGTCCAGCACTTGCAAAGCACGCAAGCGCGAGGCCCTGGGTTCAACCCCAAGTACTGCAAAAAAAAAAAAAAAAAAAAAAAGTCATCTCCTCAGTCATTCCTTGCTATCGTTTTCTGGGCTCTTACTCTGCTTTATTTTTCTTCACAGCACTTAGTAGCACATGATGTATCTGTTTGTTCACGTAGCTTTTATGTCCCAACTAGAATGTAAGCTGCGTAAGAGGCCACACTTTGTTGACCTCGGCTTAAAACTGTGCTTGGTACGTAGCAGGCCCTCAGGAAGTGTTCTCTGAGCAAAAGGAGCATTAACTTTGGGGTGCTCCCATTTATCTCCCTCTCTCTCTCTCTCTCTCCTGCCCTGTCTTTCATTCATGCCATTCAGCAATCCTCTGCCTTCTGAGAAGAACATCTAGAAATATTTGGAGCACTCAATATTCACTAGATTATGGATTTTTTTAACACCTCTTTGACCTCATAAACATCTGCTTCTATTATTTTACTTCTATGTTGCTGACCCCCACACTGTCCAATGATCAGCACTTTTCGCCTTCCTTCAGCAGGAAAAGGCCACGTGCGTTAAGCAGTGTCCTTTTGTTTATTTATAGAAAGGTCAAACTATTTCATATTTTAGTCTGCTACCCAAAAATACATTATACCAAAAGCAAAATGAGATTAAGTTTCCCTATATGACACAATTTAGTTAATTTGAATTTCAGTAGAATAGGAGGAAAAGTATACTTTAAATCCTAGAGAATTTAGATTTAATTCTCTTTTGATTACACGACAGGAAACAGCTAATCACTTTGAGTTAGGACTGTTTTGATTCAACTAATACTAGTCTAATGAGCTTGAAAATACCTTTCTTAAATGAATTCCCTAATTTAACGTGATTCTTTTATCTTCTTTTGTTAAAAGAAGTGGTGGCTTATTTTTGTGCCATCTAAGAAATAAGAAGTTTAAAAACGAAAGATAGTTGTATTAATACAAAATATTCTGGCTATAAATTCACAATTCCACATTTAGGAATAATTTACACTACCTTAAAATTATTTTTAATCAAATCAACTACCTGTGTAAAGCAAAGGAATGGAATTCCAGATGGCATTCTGCCATCCTTGTTCTTTGATGGACATTAGCAAGTGGGAAAAGGCTTCATTCACTTGGTTACACTTTGAAATAAGTGGCCAATCATTATTAATTCATTTTGCACTCATTGTAATGGCATAAATAATCATAAATTCATTTCATTTAAAGTGTATATAATATATTCTCCCATAGGAATTTCCTTGTAATTGAGCTATTAATTAAAGTATTTTTTAAAATATGACCTTTTTTCCCTTCTCTACCATCCAGAGCCAAGAATGTTTCATAGCAATTTCTTCATTCATGATTTTAAGTATGAGGTATAAGATTGTTGTAAATAGGTTTGTTGACTGGCATAGGAGTAAACAAAGCCCAAGAAAATGGTTCTGTGTGTTTCCTACCAGTGATAGCTATACATGACCTCTGAGGGCTTTTTGAAAAATTCTCTGAAATACTAAGGTTTTTAATCCAGTAGGAAAATTTCATTCTTTCTTGATAAATATCATTTGACTCTGGCTTCTATTTTTTTTTTCCCAGTACTGGGGTGCTGAACCCAGGGCCTCTCTCTTGTTAGGCAAGCTGTCTGCCACTGAGCTACACCTCAGCTCCCTTTGTTACTTTTAATTTTGAGACAGGGTCTTTCTCAATTGCACAGGCTGCCTCTGCCCTAGAACTTGAAATCCTCCTGCCACAGCCTCCTGAATGCCAGGTTTACGGTGTGAGGCAGGGCGCCTGGCTCAATTTCTAATTCCTTCCCCACTGTCTCCCTGGCCCCATAATTGGGAGTTGAAGCCACGGGCCCTCACACCCCTGCAAGTGCTCTACCACTAGGCTGTACTCCCAGCTCATTTTTTCTTTTTATTTTGAGTCAGGGTCTTGCTAAATTACTCATGCTGCCTCTGGCCTTGAACTTGCAGTCCTCTGCCCCTGCTTCCTGAGTTGCTGGGATTACAAGTATGCACCACTATGCCCAGATAATTTCTAATTCTTAAAAATCCTCCTTCTGACTGATGGTTTTCCATTAGCATTATTTACCATAAAATCCAAAGTTGCTCCAATATTGAGAACCCCTTTCCCCTTTCATATGGTCATCTCCCTCCTTCAGTCTCTTTAGTGCCTGCCACCTTCTTCAGGGACTGGAATTTAGCTCAGTGGGTAGAGCACTGCTCTATAGTCTCTAAGGTTCCGGGTTCAATTCCCAGCACCGCAAAAATGGGAGAAGGATGTGGCAGTCCACTACTGAG
Organism: Pedetes capensis; assembly: GCA_007922755.1. NCBI lineage: Eukaryota > Metazoa > Chordata > Mammalia > Rodentia > Pedetidae > Pedetes > Pedetes capensis. The sequence continues at coordinate 142,451 of VMDO01001634.1, read as the reverse complement.
ACAAGCCCAAAACAATCAGCCGTTGAAAACCCTCCAAGCTATGAGTCAGGCACAACTTGATGGCACCTAACAACAACCACCACCACAATCTTCTTCAGGGGTTCTGGTTGTTAGATGGCTCTAGATCACTGGTTCTAGAAGCAGCCTGTGGGTAAGCAGAGGATTCCTATGAGGTCTTAAAGCTTTCAGAGAAGCATGGGTGGGAAAACTTAGGCAAAAATTAATAATAATACAGAATTAAAAATTATAAGTAAAAGGCTTAAAAAAAACATCACAGACTTTATAACTTTTAAAATGGTCTTTTACTTAGTACCACTCTGCACAAATAGAAACTGGGTAAAAAGAAATACTACATATTTTAGGTTCATGTCTTAGTAAGATTTGAGAAATTGGTTGTGGGAAAATAAAGATATAAGGCAAGGCTGGTATTCTTGGTATTCTTTTAGTGTATTTAGCTGGCAGGTGATTGTGTGTGTGTGTGTGTGTGTGTGTGTGTGTGTGTGTGCATGTGTGTGTGTGTGTGCTGTGTGTTTTAAGTGGACAAAAGAAGTCCACTTTTCTAGGTGTCTATTGTATGTCTGATATGCTTTGGAGAAGTGAAGGTACTATCATGTAGGAGAAATTCAAAAGTGAGATAGCAGTGTAAAAGGGTTATTACCAAACAAATAATGCTGCAAATGATATGCGTTGCTTGTAGAAATATGTAACTAGTTCTTTTTAGTTAGAAAGTGTTTGCATATAATAAATATACAATAAATGTAGTATGTATTGAGTCGGTGCTTTGTGGTAAGGCTAAGCAAATGCCTCCACAATACAAATTCATTAAGTAATTCTAAGTAATAATATTGAGCACAAATGCACACATGTGGACATGTGTTACAGCTTGAATATTATTCTTTTAAGAGGGCTTACCCATCATGTCTAGACTGCAGCCGTAGCCCTGTGGCATCCAATCCCATCAGATCTCAGAAGCAAGCAGGGTCGGGCCTGGTTAGTCCTTGGATGGGAGACTGCCTGGAAACACCAGGTGCTGTAGGCTTGGGAGAAGGACCCGGAAGCCCACTCCCCAACCTAGAAAAAGCAATCAGCCATTGAAAACCCTATAAATAGCACAGAAACAGTAACAATACTGTTTCGCCTGTTGTACATAGGGTCACTAAGAGTCAGACCCTGACTCAAGAGCACCTAACAACAACAGCAACCCATCATATCTAGCCAGGTACTACAAAAATGTTAAGCCTTGATGACTTTTATTGGTCAGTTCATGATTGAACAGTATTCATCTTGCCGAAGCAACAAGCTTGCCATAATATCATATCGTCAGCTTTTAAATCACAGCTTACAGAGGCTTTCTTTTCCTATCTTTGTCTCAATCCTTTTCTCATTTTCAGCACTTTGCAATTACAGCAAAGTGTAAATATCTTCTTGCAGCTTTACTGTTTTGTAGCATTTTTTAAAATGGTAAGATTAAAGTTGGTACCCTTTCAAAATAATTTTTAAAAATGAGATAAAAAAAAGTACTCAAATATGAGCTATTGTTATTACTCTTGACTGCATGATGGCAGAATTAGTTTCTCAGCAGCCAAGGGGTCTAAGTTAATTGTGATTTATCCATTGCTGGGTTTTAGTGCTTTCTGCTTTTGAGAGCATTTTGTTTTGTTTTGATTTGTTTTCCCGTGTTCTGTGTCCGTCTGCATTTTTCTAGTTCATTTGTACTTTTGGCTAGGCAGAGGTGGGGGTGGTGACAAGCCACTCATTAAATTCTCACTATAAAGCTGCCTCAGTATCTATATTACTCACCTGTCTTGTAGGAACAACAAAGTATTTGATAATTTACCCTTGAATATGGCCCCAGATTGACACAAATAATGGTGCATTTAACCCTGCTATAAGATGAGTTAGAGTCCTTTTGGCACTTGCAGTCCAGAGCCAGTGACCAGTAAGAGGACTTACTAGTTGTGATTCTTAGAGTGAGAGAAGGTATCTGTTCAATTCCCCAGGACAGCAGAGTAACCGCAAGTGGCAGTGATGTGCAGTCTTTTGGATATTACAGGCCAGCACAATTTCCAAAAACAAAATCTGAGGGCATTTGGAAGTATTTCATATTTTTTTTATTTTGCTTAATAAGAAAATTAGAAAATACCATTATAAACATGCCTGCAGCTGTAGTCCTGTAGAATCCGATCCCGTCAGATCTCGGAAGCTAAGCAGGGTCGGGCCTGGTTAGTACTTGGATGGGAGATTGCCTGGAAACACCAGGTGCTGTAGGCGTGGGAGAAGGACCTGGCAACCCCCTCCCCAGAAAAATCAATCTGCCATTGAAAACCCTATGAACAGCAGAGAAGCACTGACAATAGTGTTTCTCCTGTTGTACAGAGGGTCGCTATGAGTTGGATACCGACTCGACGGCACCTAACAACAACAACAACAACATTATAAACATAATTTTATGAGCTGGGCACAGTGGCGCACACCTGTAATCCCAGTGGCTCAAGAGGCGGAGGCAGGAGGATTGCAAATTCAAGACCAGAGGCAGTCTGCATAATCTAGCAAGACCTTGTCTCAAAAAGTGAAAAAAAAGAAAGAAAAAAAAGGGCTTGGGGGGAACTCAGTGGTACAGCACTTGCAAAGCATGCAAGCATGAGGTCCTGGGTTCAACCCCCAGTGCTTGAAAAAAAAAAAACCATAATCTTATTTAAAACCCTTTTAATCACCAAAAGAGTGAAAAGAACATAATCTCACCAAAAAAGTAGATAGACTATAATGTCAGGATAAGCACTCCTTTAAATTGAATAAATTTACTTTTACAAAAAAGAATTTCTATATTGTTGATATTTTTTTCCAATTTCACCATGAAATCCTGGCATCTTTGTTACAGGCAAGGACAGGTTTTTAGGAGACTCTTCAAAATTCTGATCTTTGCCTAACTTTGTTGACTGTGCTGGGCACATACAGTGTAAAGCAATTTTCAGTATTTGCCAAAGAAATGATTATATATGAGGTACTTAAATGAAAATAAAGCACTGTGCTAAGCCTTGTGCAAAACAGAAAATTATTTTCTTAAAATTTTAGATAGCCCAGGGAACTTATCTATTTCGCAGATTGAAAGGGTAAATAAATAAATCAAATTAGCTTTAAATAACTGAGTAAATGCCAGAAGATAGTATTTTGTTGTTTGTTAAATGGTTAAGCAGTAATTATTATATTAAATGTAGGGTGTTGGGAGTGTTGCTCAGTGGAATAACATGCTTAACGTGTGTGCCTGCAGCCATACCACTGTGATGTCCCATCCCGTCAGATCTCAGGGTCAGTCCTGGTTAGTACTTAGATGGGAGACTGCCTGGGAACACCAGGTACTGTAGGCTTGGGAGAAGGATCTGGCACCCCACTCCCAAAAAACAATCAGCCATTGAAAACCCTATAAATAGCAGAGAAGCACTAATAATACTGTTTCGCCTGTTTTATGTAGGGTTGCTAAGAGTCAGATACCGAATTAGTGGCACCTTGCTGTGTGCAGTCCTGGGTTCAATTCCCAACACTGCCAAAAAAATTAAGGAGGAGAGGAAGAAGAAGAGGAAGAGCAGAGAAGAGGAATTTCATTCTAACATAAGCAGGAAAGATGTAGCAGAAATTGCTAGCTACATGCTCCATACCATTCTCTCCTTCCATGTGAACAGATCCAAAATAGCAGTATGTCCAGTGAATAAACTACATTTCCCATTCTTCCTTGAAACTAGAAAATTATTATAAGATATAAATCCAACCAGTGAAACATAGCCAGACTTTAAAAGGAGCCTGCTTTAACTGGAATATGTCCTTTTGTCCTTCAGCCTTCTCCCTGTTCCTATCTGCAGAGTAGATGTTGTGTTGAATGTGCAGTTAACTGTTTTATGGCCATGATGTAACTAGAGCCATGACAATTACAGGACCTTGGTGTCATTGCCTTTAGTTGTTGTATTAGTGACAAAAACCTCATTGTATGAGAAAAGATAAAGCATATAATTTATTTCATCTTCTGCTTTGGGGAGACACTGGTAACTGCAGGTAAAGTTAATTCAGAAGGAGGAGGAGATGGACTTGAAGTAGGTCATAGAGGTTGTAATTCTGAATCTGTAATTGAGTAGAATATCATGAGTAAAGCCTGATTACAAAGATGCACATATGTTCAGAAATGGTTAATGGATGTTATACCTGATCTGGGCCACAGAGGCCTAGACTCCTTACCAAAGCTGCAGGGAACCAATTAATTGCCTTTTGTGGTTTCCAGTTTTCTCATCCAAAACAAAGATATAGATCAGATTTTCCTAAAGTCCTTTTGATTCAGAAATCTATGATTCTGATTAATCCCATTTGCCTGGGAATGAAAAGATCAGAACTGAAAAGGCACTAGGAGCTAGACATGGTGGCACATATCTCTAATCCCAGCACTTGGGAGGCTGAGGCAGGAGGATTGTAAATTCAGGGCTGGTCTAGGCTACATAATGAGATTTCATATTCTGCCTCAAAACAACAAAAAGCAAACAACCCCGAAACAAAAAAAGAAAAGAAAAGAAAAAAGGCAATAGGTCTTATGCCTTTCTAATACCTTTCTAACAAGAATTGTGCCTTCTAAGAGGAAAATTGGATCAAATCTCTCCTCTGCTTAAAACTTTCCAATGGATTTCTGTTATCACTAGAATAAAAAAAACCTCCTTAATATGTCTCTGATAACTTGTACTGCCTCATATCTACCACTATACTTCATGCTCCTTACTCCCACATATAATTTCCAGGCATGCTGAACTATGTGCAATCTCTTGATCTTACTGTGTTCTCTCTTCTTTCCTGGTCTTTTCACATTCTATTCTCTGTGTAGTATTTTCATTTTTCTCCCCTTTTGATCAGCTAATTCCTACTTGTTCTTTAGGCTTTAGCATAGAGATTACCTCCCCTGGAAGCCTTTTTGCAAGCTTAAAATGGTGCTCAAAGTGTTTTCAAGTTAGATAAACTTATTCATATATAATTTTTTTCAATTACACACATAGGCATATATTATAAAATAAAATATTTCAGTCTTTACTCTTAAAATTGTATGGCTGAACAAATCATAAACTCAAGATCTTCTAAAGTTTTATTATACAAAACCATTTTCATTAAAAAGAATCAGAATGATTTATACTTTGAACTGTATACTTCAAAGAAAACGTCATGTGCAAGACCCCAAGTTGAATCCCCAGTCCTGGATGGGGGAAACGTTTATAGCTTGCTCTTTACATGTTTTGTTTGGCATAGTTTGTCAGAGACGTGGAATTTTAACATTTGCATGTCTTCATAATTCCAAAGTAGTTCAATAGAAAGAAAACAACCATACTTTTACTAACAGATTAAGAACCATACGGGAAGTTGGTCATTTTTCTCTCTTTGCCTCTGATGCCCCCCACATCGCCTGCCAGAGCTATAAAAACTGCCTGCCAAAATGGCTGGAATCTTTGCTTTATGTTATCTGGAGGCTATAATTCAAACTAAAGAAGGAGAGATACTGTAGGAGAATTTTACTTATGAGATCATTGAGTGAAATAGAAAATGATTTAAGACAAGGGCAGTGCTCCAGAGACCCTGCATTTCCTGCTGGGCACAACCCTAACTGCCAGTTGCAGGTCAGCCTGCATGCAGGAGCAGCAGGCACTGGGGTGGGCCTCTGCAGGGCTAGCGGTCCTCTTGACAACCCTTGCTGATTTCCCCTTTTCTATCATTTCATCAGAGGGCAAGTGATCGCATCTTCTGTGCCTCCCTTTGGGTGTGTTCCCATCAGAACAATGATGGGAAATACCAAGAAATCATCCACTTACTGTTTATTTTCCCTCCCAGGAAAAACCTCTCAGAGTGGTGAGGGAGCTGCCACTAGAGTTCCTACCACAGAGGCCGTTAGAAACCAGCAAGGTCCTCAGTATTGCCAGAATGCTCATACCTTAATGAATCCCAAAATGGTGGAGTACAGCAAAGGAAAATGATGACTGAAGTGCTATAAAACATTGTCCTTAGGAAACTTTACTTCCTCATTGCTATATTACTTCAGAAGCGTACAGCTCCAGGGAGTCCCAGAGCTTAGATTGGAAGCTATCACTGCTGGTGCTTCCACAGGTCTGCAGAGAACAGCAGATGGGGTTTCTGGAGCTTTGCCAACTTCCTGGAAAATAAGCAAGAAAGTGGTAGATTTCTTGATGTTCTGTGTTATCATTCTGACAAAGGAGGGCAGGGAGCTGCGTTAGAAATGTACCTACAATAAAGGTAGATCTGTTTTCTATTTTAGGTCAATAGTATATGCAGAGCACTGTGCTTGGTGGTTTGGAAGATGGAAAGTTCTGTAAAACACAGTTCCTTCCCTCAAGGAGCTGACACACTCACTGAGGAAAAGGGAAATGTACAGAAATGCACATAATTAAAAAGGACAAGTGATAAGGAACAACCTCAGGGTCGCCAGAAAATATAGAACAATGAATCACTTTTTTAAAGGAGTTCATTAATATGTTTTGCTCCTAAGGCAAAATACTAAGCTTTATTGTTGCATTTACATGGTTAAATACAAAGGTCAAATTTATAAATATGCATGTGAAGTGTGAATTTGGGGGTGTTTTCTCAAAGAGGCCTTATATATAATATCTTTTTAATTTACTGCACAAGTTGTTAACCCAAAGTCATGGCCTCTTTGAAAAATTTTTTGGACAGGTGGCAGATATATTTATGTACACATTTTCCTGAAGAAAGGACTGCTATCTTCCAGCAGATTTTTAAAAGTTTCTGTGACTAAGAAATTCAGAAAAACAAATACATAGGCTGCACCCATAGACTCACCTTTATGGCGCCCTTCACTCTTCTTCACCTCCATTTCAATCTATTCTCACTTAACAATTGACTGTAAGATAAAAATGATCAAATGTTTTTATTAAATATATTAAGGTTTATATACCATGTTCTTAACTTGGGAAACAGAGAAGCTCATGTTATTCATAATGAGCTCACCTGACATTTTTTTTAGCCCTAGCTAGGAGTTAGGCCCTTGGCAATACCCTCACTTCACACTCCAACTCCTATGGGCTTCCTAGAGAAGGCAGCTGAGGCTCGGTGAATTGCTTCCTCCACCAGCCCCTGAAAACTTAGGAAACTGTGGTTAACTGCCTGCCCTCAACTTGAAGCCTTTTGCTCCCCTTACTCAGTAAGTTGTACTGTTGTGTGATTTGTGAACTGCCTCATCTCTTGCCCTTAAAAAATGAACCAAAAACCTGTTCTAAATTATAACTTGCTTTCCATAATTCCTAATGCTTTTTTGTTTTGAATGTCAAAATGCCTTTTGTAGTAAATGAGCCTCGGCACATAGTAGTCATTAGGCTTGAGTTTACAAATGGTCAGTGCGATTTTCCGCATAAAAGAATACATGTTAATTGAAATCTATATCATTTCATCAGATTTAGAAGTCATATTGTGCTATTTCTAAATTAGCTTAATGAACTTGTCATCATTGTAATATATAAATACATACTACAGAATATGGAGGCACATTGGCTGCTAAGGAAGACTTTCTCATGCAGTACATTATACCTTCTCCATCCCGCATCCCAACATTGCCTATAATGAGAGGTTTTACTAATGGACATACTTTGCATATGAACCATAATGAGAAATGTTACTAATGGAAGCATTTTACGTAGGAACTGTGTTAGATACAACAGAAAGGTTGAGAAATACCATATTACATCATTTGAGACCATCTCCATTTGACAGAATGCTGAGTAGGAAGAAACATTGTTTGGAATTTAGGATCACTCAAAATGTTTTGAAATTATGTATACATATTTATATATAATTATTTTTCAATTATACACTTAGGAATATAGTATAAAATCAAATATTTTAGATTTTGCTCTTAAAAGTATATGGCTGCACAAACCATAAGCTCCAGATCATTGAAAGTTTTATATAAAGTCATTTTCATTAAAAAAAATCAGAAATGATTTATACTTTGAAAGTATGCTTCAAAGAAGGCATCATAAAAGTATAATTTCTTTCCTTCTCTGCATTTTGTTTTGTAATTTTAGGCAAGGCACTTACCTTTCTTCTGCTACAACCACCAAGCCCCAAACTTCCTCCACACAGCACTATCCGAAGAACAGCCATTGACCTGATTGGGCGAGGATTCACTGTGTGGGAGCCATACATGGATGTGTCCGCTGTTCTGATGGGGCTTCTAGAACTTTGTGCAGATGCAGAAAAACAACTTGCCAAGTATGTGCCGAATTTCAGTGAATCTGATTTGTTATGGTTTGGAAGGGAGGGAGTGTGATGGAGATCACCTCTTATCCTTTATAAATTGTGTGTGGTTAATAGATGAAAAATAGATACCGTCTCAATATGTGAAATTTTAAATATAGACAATGAAAAAGAAGCACGTTTCTGTAATTTTAACAAAAATGAGCTTTAGCCCTGAGTCTGAATGATCTGTGACCAGGTTTTCCAGTTGTATTTATTGTATCTTGAAACATTACTTGCTAATAATATACACACATTATTTTTCAAGAAAATGATATGCCTACTTGATCAGAAGTGTCTTGCTAATTGAAGACATGTCTAAACAGTTTGAAGAATTATTCCTCCACACCCCTATTAATTTTTAAATCAACCTTATTGGAGTTTCACTTGTACACAGTAAAAAACTAGCCATCAGATCCAGGAAGCAATGATGAGATAGTAATGGAAGAGGAAAATTGGTGTAGAGTTGCTAAAATAACTGGGAACACGTGGTAATCAACTGATCAACTGGCTAGGAGTGATGAGGAGAGAGGGTGCTGCTGATAGTAGAGGGTAGATTAGTGTTGGCTTGACAATTCAGCCTCTTATTTCCTCAGAGAGAGCTTCTGTGTGTTTGTGTGTGTGTGTGCGTTTATACACATAACATGAAATGGGCCATTACAACCATTAAGTGTGTTCATAATGTTGTGCAGCCATCACTACCCCTAGCTCCCTATTTGATCAGCCTAAGTAGACACCCTATGTCTGTTTAGCAATCTTTCCCTATTCTCACTCCCACCAGCCTGGGCAACCACTAAACCACTTTCTATTTATAAATTTGCCCATTCTGGATATTTCACATATGTGAAGGCACAGAACTTGTGGTCTTTTGTGACTTCTTTCACTAGCCTAATGTTCACAAAGTCCATCTGTAATGCTCTGTTTCTTTTTATAGCTCAATAATATTCCATCTTTGGTTATACCACATATTGTTTATCTGGCTATCTGTTGTAGGCATATGACTTGCTTCCTTCTTTTGGCTACTGCACATTAAGCTAGTGTGAACATTTATGTGTAAATATTCATTTAAACACTTGTTGTCATGTCTAAGAGGGGAATTACTAGGTCATATGGTAACTCCTGCCAGCAGCTGTAGCCCTGTGGCATCCGATCCCATCAGATCTCTGAACCTAAGCAGGGTTGGGCCTGGTTAGTACTTGGATGGGAGACCTCCTGGGAACACCAGGTGCTGCAGGCTTGGGAGAAGGACCCGGCAACCCACTCCCAAAATTCAATGCGCCATTGAAAACCCTATGAGCAGCAGAGAAGCACTGACAATAGTGTTTCCCCTGTTGTATGTAGGATCGCTAGGAGTTGGATACTGACTTGACGACACCTAACAACAACACAATAACAACAACACAATAATTCCTTGTTTAACTTTTCAAGGCACTGCTGTGTTCACTGTGGCTACAACATTCCTACCAGCAATGTACACAATGCTATTTTCTTGTCAGCCTCACCAGGATTTATCTTTTTCTTTTTAAGCGTAGTTATTGTAATTGGTATTAAGGGGTAGAAATTCTTGAACTGTCCCATGATGCTTCCCTTTATGAAAACATTACCACTTCTTCGATTTTGTCAATGAATGACATTTCATTATTGCCATTGTTAAGTTTGTAGAAAACTAGAGTTCTCTCCTCTTTTCTCCATGATCTCTTCCGATACTCTGCAGTTCCTTAAGATTCCAGCATACTTTGGGCCTGTAGTCTTTCTGCTGGCTGCTCTGTGCTAAATGGAGGCCAAAGAAGCAACTGAAGTCTAGAATGGAATGGTGAATGTAGCTTTGTCTGTATGTCCAATGTCCCAAGATTGATTGGTAGGAGAAAGGTATTGATTTTAAACCCAGGCAGCTGCCTTCCCCCTTTGCCTCCTATTCTAATCTTAATCTTCACCTCTATGTCTCCCTAGCTGTATGGTTGGGATTTATTAAACCTGTCTCATAAGGTTCATGTTAAATGAGTTTATATTTGCAAAGTACTTGGAAGAGTTGTTAGCAAATCTTAAGACAGTGAATGTTATGATGTGGTGGCAGTGAATGGTGATGCCATTGCTACAGTCTTGGTGTTTAGCAGATCAAGAGCTGGTGAACTCATTTCTAGAATGGGCAGTTTGTCACTGTGATGGCCAGGATAGTTGCCGGATATAGGTCAGATGGTTCTCAACTGATTTTAAGGATTAGGATGGAATGTGAGGCCATGAGTTTGCACCAATATAGTACAAGGCAGAGGGCTTTTGTCTAAAGCTCCAAAAGCATATTTTTAACCTTTGGCCTCCCTCTGGCTCAGCTGCCATGTTTTCCTTCTGAAGGGACTCCAGAGGTGGCTGCTGTTACCACAGCTCTCCTGGCTATATTGAGAAACCTTGAAAAGATTTCATTGTTCAAAATTTTGCTTTGACCTAATTGTGTAGTTTATTTTCAGATCTAATCTAAACAGTTTCAACAGTGCATACTCTATTTTGTTGCATGGGAGAAGTGAGAGGTTTTTATTTTGTTTTAGTATTTACAATTTGGTTTTGTTTTGAATACATTTACATTAAGCTTCTATCAGAAAAATAAAGATGAACTTATATTTTATTTGTAGTATGTTGCAGACACAAATATTATAGTTTTTAGGAGGTAGTTTAAATCCTGCTATTACATCCTTTCTGTCATGAAGATTAGTATGACTTTCTACACGCAGCTCTGAATAAATGAATGTATCAGCATGTAGCCTTGAGGAGTCCAATGTAATTTTCATCATGATAAATTGCATAATAAGCAAGAAAATGTTTTCTTATTAATCTATAACAAGACTTAGATTGAAAATGGCCTGTTGGCACACTTGGCACAGGCCGCAGAGGACCAAGATGGGGCGATGGAGCAGCAGCATGTGCAGGGGGTTAAATGTGCATCTTACCCTCCCAGTGCCCCACTGTGCTGCCCCTTTTGGTGGCTGATTTACTGTGTATGCAATAACCATGCTCACCTGCCTTGCTTCTGTCTATGATGTAAAGCTTGCTGGATGAAGAAGCTTTTATGTTAGGCTGGTGCTTTTTAAGATTTCAGTTCACATTTATCAAAAAAGAAACAAATAGGAAATACTTCCTTGTGTTTTCTCATTCTCGTCTGTTGATGAGGATGGGCTTCTGGAGGAGCAGCCAGCCCAGACCGCATTCTGGGGAGTATGTATCACTGCAGAGTTCCTTTCTGCCCTTCTCTGCATTCCCAACATCCCGCATCAGAGCTCATTCCTCACAGGTCTCCCCCAAAACTGTACATGCCAGCAGGTTAATAAGAGACCTTACAGAATTGATAACACCTTCTTCTATTATAGAAATTATGACTTACACTTTTACATCGAAAATCACAATATCAACAGTTGCTTTCTAATGTTTTCAGATAATTTGCCAAATTTCAGACTATGTTTATTAATTATATCAGTATTTATTGAGTCACTAATACGTGAGAGAGATGTTAGGTATTTGTAGTTTTGAAGTAGAATCAAAGATCCTGTGCAAGGTATTTACAGTCTTATGTTGTTGTTGTTGTTAGGCTGTCGAGTCATGTCTGACTAATAGTGACCCTCATAAGGTTTTCAATGGCTAATTGTTTCAGGATTGCCTCAGGAGTGGATTACCACATCCTTCTCCCATTTTTGTGGTGCTGGGAATCAAACCCAGGACTCAGAGACTGCAGAACATTGCTCTACCAACAAAGCTAAATTCCAGCCCTTATAGTCTTCCAAAGATACAAAGTAATGACACAAAGTAATGGTGGTGGCAGGGGTTGGTAGTGGTAAAAGAGGCAGACATATAGGGCCTGAGGAGATGAATCATACCTGGGTAACCAGCAGGTGCGCGAAGAAGAGTTCCATTTGAATTTTTCATTTGAATGAGTGTGAAGGAAAGAACAAGGTCATGCAGCAGAACAGAGGCAGGAAAGCACAGGGATGCCCAAAAGATGGTTGTGGTGGTATAGGTCGAGTTGGGTCTGACTCATAGTAAACCACATAGGGTTTTCAAGGGCTAATTGTTTCGAGATTGCTTCGGGAGTGGGTTGCCATGTCCTTCTCCCATTTTTGCAGTGCTGGGGATCAAACCCAGGTCCTCAGAGAGTGTGGAGCGGCACTCTACCAACTTAAAAGATGGTACCTAAACAGATGGCAAGTGAAAGTAATATTTTAACTAATTTGATTCATTAATTTCTTGTACAACTTAAACTGGGCTATTCCCATCTAAAACAATGTCCTCCCTAGTTATCTCTGAGGAATAGAATTGGAGTCAGAAAAAGGACTGGCTTGAGCTTTTACTTTAGAAACAGCTAGTTACAGAGAGTTTTTTCTTTGCATTTAGCACCTACCACATAGCTACCAGCATGAGGGATCTGGAGTTTGGGGCACACTTCTATTCAGTGCTACCCAAGGGTTCTGTGCTGTGCATATCACAAATATACTCATCTAGTTAAACTGAAGCTCAAGGCAGTAGGCATAATTGCCCCCATTTTGCAGATGCAAAAAAAAAAAAAAATGGATCTGAGAGAGAGGCTATTTCTGGTCCACAGTACTATATAATTTGTTGTTGTTGTTAGGTGCGGTCGAGTCATGTCCGACTCATGGCGACCCTCATAGGGTTTTCAATGGCTGACTGTTTTGGGATTGCCTCGGGAGTGGATTGCCACATCCTCTTATTTTTGCGGTGCTAGGAATCGAACCTGGGACCTCAGAGACTGCAGAGCAGCACTCTACCAACTGAGCTAAATCCCAGTCCCGTACAATATAATAGTTGGTAAAAAATACATAATCCAAACCCAGGTCTGTTGTTGTTGTTAGGTGCCGTCGAGTCGTGTCCGACTCATAGCGACACTTATAGGGTTTTCAATGGCTGATTGTTTCAGGATTGCCTTGGGAGTGGATTGCCACGTCCTTCTCCCAGGTCTAGCTGACTCCAAAAGCCAAAGCTCATAACATTATGCCATTTTGCATTCAAAATATTAACACCTACAGAAGTAAAACAACTTACTAAAAGGTTATAAAAATGTCAGTTCAGAATTTTCAGTATACTTTCAAATTTTTAAATGTATTTAATGAAATTGGTTTCATCACAGATTTTATACATTCTGGAAATTAAAAGCATTATTTAAATATCAGTAAATAATCCTTGAGTGCTTGGGTCCTGTAATAGATCTGTTCTTTATTCATAACACCTGCAAGCATGTAGCCTTGAGGAGCTTATGTTGAGTCTTATGTTATGCTTGTTAGGTTGTTGTTGTTAGGTGCTACCGAGTCGGTATTCGACTCATAGTGACCCTCATAGGGTTTTCAATGGCTGACTGTTTCAGGATTGCCTTGGGAGTGGATTGCCAGGTCCTTCTCCCATTTTTGCGGTGCTGGGAATTGAACTCGGGACCTCAGAGACTGCAGCGCAGCGCTCTACCAACTGAGCTAAATCCCAGCCCCTATGTTATACAGTAAACTTTAATAATGAGAGAAGGACCTGGCAAGCCGCTCCCAAAAATCAATCTGCCATTGAAAACCCTATGAACAACAGAGAAGCACTGACAATAGTGTTTCACCTGTTGTATGTAGGATCCCTATGAGTCGGGTACCAACTCGACGGCGTGTAACAACAACAACAACAACAACATCAACAAATTTTTAGTAAACTCATGGAATTTTGGAGATGCATTGCTCCTTCAGCCACATGGGATTCACTGCCCTCCACAAGCTACTAAGTAAAAAGAATGTTTAGAGAGATTCAACGACTTATCTGAGGTCACCTTTTCACTCTAAAGGCTAAGACTCTTACTCAGGATTCCCAATTGCCGCTTTGCAACTCTTGTACTGAGTGGTTATGCTGCTTATGTGGTAAGTGACCCACAGCTAGAATCTTACATGAGAAAAGTTTTTAAACAAATGAGGCTACTTATTCATGATGGACTGTTTAATAGAAGATTGATGCTGTACTTCATTGAAATCATGAATTGAACCATCCCCAGCTAACTGTGGTAAAAATAGAAACATAGTATTATCTTTTTATAAATCCTTAATTTTGTCACATTTGTCTAGTTATGTATATATTGATAAAATGTTAGAAATGGTACAAAATCCTACTGTATAAGCAAGCAGAAAAATCCTTATGCCTTTGGACAGCTAGACTTCCATCTGCCTTTGTTGTGATCTGTGATTTAGATTCCATTTGCCTGGTTCACGTGGAAGGCCTTTCTAGTGGATGAGAACAGCAGAGCATTGCTGCCCCACCGCTGAGGCAGCCACACTGTCATTGCATACTGCCACAAGCTGAAGGACATAGTGAGTTATAGAAAGCCTATTGCTTTTTAGGGAATCCTCACAGCTTACCAAACATTAAGGGAGAAACACAGTTGCTGTAAACCACTCATGCTTTGATATCATACAGATAAATGTCATACACTGGAAAGATTCTTTTAGAGCTATGTAGAGTAAAAGATTTAACATTTGGACTCAAATCCCAACCATGTATTTTAAATTTGAGGAGTAAGGAGTAGAGAAAGGAACAAGTCATACAAATGCTAACATGCTTTAGGATTCTCTACGTAGACTGTTTTTCCTGTTCTTGGGAAATTTATTTCTAATAGAAAGCTTATAATCTGAAGAAGCCATTTCCATAGATCATATTGACATAGTTTTTATTCACTGTAAATATATACAGAATATAGAAAATAAGTCTAAAAGATACCAGTTTGGAGGAGGAGGAATTTCTAACTTGGAGTTTAGGGAAAGAAATACTGCCTATGAGTTATAAAATTAAGGTCCAGAGAAGAATTGCAAATGCCTTATTAAAATGAGGACAAATACTGATATACTTATTTTGCCAGGAAAGGATAAGAAAGATATCTCAGGTACTGTATAATTAAGTATGAATTTTCAAAACAATGTTAGTCTTTGTTAATAATGGAGACTGTTTTCAATGCCCTGTTACTTTTGACCAAGATTTGCAGGCTATTTGATGACAGTTTCAGTGTTTTCCCCCTGAATATCTCCTTCCAGTATTCCTTACTTTGACAAGTGGTGAAGTCTGGCAGTTTTAGACAGTGACATTTCACTGAAGTGGTCTTACATGTAACTTTTGAAATGCTTTCACCATAATGGAGCTAGGCTTAGAACTGGATTAATGAACAGTCCTGAAAAGAGTAAGCATAGCCTGAGTGGACTATTTCTCTATGTGTGTTTTTTATTGATAATATTGCTCATCTCTGATATTTCACATTAGATGTGTACACTGAAATGCTGAACAGAGTCTGTCATGTTCAATTTCTTTAGAGTAAAGACGGAAATCAAAGACCTATACCATAAGCCTGTAAAACAAATGATCTGCATAACAGCCCCATAAGTAGGATCAGAAGAAAAGCGTGAATTCCACATTTACGTACAGAACCAGGCAAATACCCCTTTCCTTTCAAACCTTTCATTTAGATGAAATCCCTCCTTAAAATATATCGCATACACAATACACTCTTGACTTTAAAGATAACTACATGTAGAATTAGGCTTTGTCTGTTGGGACTAGCAGATCAATTACTTTGACTTCATCGCCTGGTCAATTCAGTCCAATAACTGGCTTAAGTGATCTTTTTTTCTTACTGAATTTGCCAGCTTGCTTCATTGAGTGCATAACTGTTGAGCTACCACTGTGTCCAAGGGCTATGCTAGGCACTTTGGAGGGATACGCAGGATTAGAGGGCATGCTCCCCATCTGCACAGTCACAATCCAAAACCAATTCCTAAAGCCTGGCAGCATGGGATTCAGTACTGAGGGCCTCGAATGCATGGATTTTTGATGTTGATCAGTTTTGGTTCAGTAGAAAGTAACTGAGTGCTAGAGCAATTACACAATACCATGTGGGAAGACAGGAATTGAACAGAGAGGGGAGGGAGGAGAGTTTGCCAATGAGGAAGGAGGCAGAGGAGCAGCATTAGCAAAACCTTGGAGTGAATAAAGAACAGAACTTTAGGGGTCAACTTTGAGATTAGCCTCGCCTCAGGAGCATTGGTGTTGAAAAGACTGAGTTGAAAATTTGTTAAAGTAGATTATGGAGGGCTGGGGAATTGAAAAGTTTTCCAACTTCAAGCTAAGGAGTTAGGAATTTTCTTAGGAGTGGCAGAGAGTCACTGGAGATTATTCAACTGAGTAACCATGAAGTAAAGTTGATGCTTTTGGATCTGGGCACGGTGGCACATGCCTATAATCCCAGGAATTCAAGAGATAGAGTCAGGAGCATCACAAGTTCGAGGACAAAGGCCCTGACTCAAAAAATAAAGCAATGGGCTAGGGGAGCAGCCCATTGGTGGAGCACTTGCAAAGTATGTGTGAGGCCCTGGGTTCAACCCCTAAGTACCACAAAAAAAAAAAAAAAAGTATTAATGCTTTTGGAAGCTTATTCTGACAGTGGTCCATTGAGTAGACTAGAGGAGAGAGACTGCTATACCTTGACAATATGATAACCAAGACGCCCACTAAATGACTAACAGGTGGATAGCATATACTGCATGGATATTCTGAACAAAGGGATGATTCGCATCCTGGGCAATATGGAGCAGACAGCACCAGACTTCATTACACTACTCTAAATGTCATGCCATTTCAAGCCTGTTATTTGTGAAATTTTCCATTAAATGTGTAGGGAAACCTGGGAAAGCTAAACCACAGATAAGGGAGTAGCATGGTACACTACTAGCTTGATTCTTCATTTGACTCTTCTGGACCCAATTTCTCATTTGTAAAATGCCTTTATCATCCACCTCATAGGGATGTTCTGTGTCAGATATAAGAGGAGATAAACTAGTACAGGAAAGACCACTTTAATCTTAGACTCTGGATTCTGTGTCCAGTTTTTTCCTATTTTCCAGAGGTGGTATGGGCTACCCAGAAGATAGACATTCCTCTTGCCTTTCTGACTAGTTTTCATGAATTTTGCCTGGGGAATCTTTTCTATCTCCAAAATTCTGTGATTTTATTAATTTTACAAAATGTGATTTAGGTTTGTTCAGAACTATTAAATTAACATACCATTTTGGTTTGTCATGGCCTTTCAATATTATCTGTTGTATGCAGGCACCTAAGCCATTTGTTCTCAGGTGCCATCGAGTTGGGTCCCACTCATAGCAACTCTAAGTACAGCAGAATGAAACACTCCTCAAAACTATGCCATGCCTGGCAGGCACTATGTCAGTGTTTCTCTGCTATTCATAGGGTTTTCAATGACTGTTTCAGGATTGCTTTGGGAGTGGGCTCACACGTCTTTATCCCATTTTTACAGCCCTGGGGATTGAACCCAGGGCCTCAGGGAGCACATAGCAGCACTCTACCAACTAAGCTAAACCCCTAGTCATCCAAATTGATGAAACAAAGGAAACATCAGAGAGTGTCTAAAAAGTTTAAGTAGCTGTTGAATTTTTTAAAATTTGACCTGAAATTTGGGTATATAATCTAAATTTTACAATCATTATTAAGCAACCCATTGTTAGGCCCCAGCACCACTCAGATCATAAACATTTCTTTTGCTGAAATTGAAATAGCAAAGTTTAATCCAGAAAAGCCTGCAGCTGTAGCCCTGTGGCATCTGATCCCATCAGATCTCCGAAGGTAAGCAGGGTTGGGCCTGTTTAGTACTTGGATGGGAGACCGCCTGGGAAAACATCGTGCTGTAGGCTTGGGAGAAGGACCTGGCAACCCACTCCCAAAAATCCACCATTGAAAACCCTATGAACAGCAGAGAAGCACTGACAATGGTGTTTCACCTGTTGTACACAGGGTCGCTATGAGTCTGATACCGACTTGAGGGCACCTAACAACAACAACAATAACAATCCAGAAAAGAAAGTGGCTTATTGCCCATCTTGCTGAATACCTCTTTCTAGCCTCTGCCAGGACCCACAGGCATAGGCTCTCCCACAGCGGGGACATGCTGCCAGTGCATTCCATTTGGGGTTGTTGTTGTTGTTGTTGTTGTTGTTCAATATTTGTCCTCTCAGCTCACATTTTTCTTTTTATTAGTAAGTATCAAAGGAAGGCTGTCCATCCTCCTCTCCTGTGAGTTCCAGCTCTGTTTCTACCTTCAGTTTGGAAAAAGCAGAGAGACAGTTTCATATATTGTCAAAGATCTAAAGAATACAACAGTCACCAAAAAATTATAAGCAGAATATTCAGTGATCCACCTCCTGTACCAATAACAAAAATGCCCGTGTAATACTTTTTTTTTCTTTTGCCCTACTAGGGGGGTAAAATCCAGGGCTTATTCATGCTAGGCAAATGTTCCACCGCTGAGCTGTACCCAAAGCCCTATTTATTTATTTATTTTTGAGACAAAGTCTTGCTAAATTGTGCAGGCTGTCTCTGCCCTTGAACTCAGGATCCTCCTGCCTCATCCTCCCGGGCAGCTGGGATTATAGGCATGCACTACCATACCTGGCCTACATCGTTATTTTCAACTAATTGGGCACGGCCCAGTGTCCGCGAGTGTTTTATTCTGTTGTATATAGACACCTAACAACACAACAAAAGTTAAACGAAAGACTCTTAGGTCCTTAGGTTGATGATAGAGATTCCTGTATACTTTGAAAATTTTTAGTGAACATAATCCAATTTCTACATGATGAACATACACTTGTTTAATTGGAATAGGATAAATCTTAATGTATCTTCATATGTATTTTTAAATATACAAAATTATTGAACTAGAAAAACTATAATTGGATCCATACTGAGTAACATATACTCCTTGTATACAGTTAATAAGTGGATCACATGCAGAACCCTGACCTGAGAACATTTAGTTATAAGTCTTAATGTTTTTAATTAGATGTCTTGCTATTTTCCACAGTGGTTTATATATAATATAAAGTAAGCTTGGAAACAGAACTGTCATTTTTATGTATCAGAGATGGGCAATGAATACAGCAACACTATCCTATCAACACCTTTGTATTCTCACAGTTTGGGAAGATTTATTTCAAGCCCAGTACAGTGGCTCACACTTGTAATCCCTGTTACTCTGGAGGCCAAGGCAGGAGGATTGCAACTTTGAGGCCAGAGGCAGTCTGTGTAACTTAGCAAGACCCTGTCTAAAGATAAAAAATAAAAAAGGGGCTAGGGAAGCAACTCAGTGGTAGAGTGCTTGCCAAAGTATGCAGAACATCCTGGGCTCAGCCCTCTAGTACAGAAAAAAAAAAAAAAGATTTATTTCGTTGTGTACATAGTCTTATAAATAGCTTGAGCAATGTCATACCATCTCTTCTTTATACAAAGAAAATTAATATCAGTTAATTTAATTTTACATCAATACAAAATACCTATTAGTGTGGCATTTAGTAGATTGATTCTAAAAGTACTAAGTTTGGGTAGATTAGCAGTGCTGAAGATATTCCAAACTAATACTAATATGCAACTAAAAATAATTTTGTCATTCTCGGTTCTTTTTATAACTTCATAAACAGGAATGGATTTTGCTTCCTCTCAAATACTGAACCTTAAATGCAGTCTTTCACTGCGGCCTTATAAACAAATTGTTATTTTGAAATTTTCTTAGGACAAAAAAATTAAAAATACCCAGCACAATATTTTTTCGTGGCCTTTTCTGAGCTTTGTGATATGTATTCAGCCCTAGTTCTTGATAATTTGTTAACAAGGCGTTTTTAACACTTTAGACAGATGCACATACTGTTTTCAATCTTCATGGTTAATTATTCGATTTTGTATTTGATGCCAGAACACCCTGACTCCTAATCACCGCTCATTGTTGCAAGTCCATTATATTCTAACTGTTTGAGTGCTCCCATTGACCTTGAACTGACATTATAAGCTGTGTCTAATCTTTTCAGTCTATATTTCTAATGCTTCTTTTCTTTTTTCCTTTTTTTTCCTGCTCCCTGTTTAGCATCACAATGGGGCTGCCTCTGAGCCCGGCAGCTGACTCCGCCCGCTCTGCGAGGCATGCCCTCTCGCTCATTGCCACTGCCAGACCACCCGCCTTCATCACCACCATAGCCAAAGAGGTGAGCACAGCTTCTCAGGGTGCTCCATCTTCTCATTTAGAGAATTACTTGACACTGTAAACTGAGGGTTCGAACCCACAAATAACCCTTCCAGTTTGCTCTTAAATCAAGGCAAGTTCATAATTTAGTACTGAAATGAGTCCGTAGGTGTTTGTGCATGCACATGAATTCCACAGCTGTGCACTCATTACTTCTGCTTTTGTATTCATTTCTGTTCTTGAAGCTAATTCACTTGTAAATATTTGACAGTAGTTTTCCAGTCTGAAATATAGCAGGCTTATGCAAATTAAAACACTCAGGGTATTCACATTTTTCAAGTATAAGTACCTACTTGTAATCAAAACTAAACTTCTTATTTAGCACAGGCTTTCCAACTGTAAACAAAAAATGTAAGTCATAAACTTGCTAATTGTTTTTCCTATTACATGTCACAGATAAAGACTTGAATGCCAATTGATTCCCACATTCTTAGTGTTCTAACTAATTGCCCACATCTTACTGAAAAACTAGTAAAGAACAATGAACCAATTATAGGTCTTTCCTATAGGTCTTAGTAGTGAGAGAAAAAGGAAAGGATGATAAGCTCCTAAATTTTTTTAAAAGATTTGTTCTATTTCAGCATGAATAATGTGCAGACTCAGTGTCCATGGGGTACGGGCTCTGTCTGAGTTGTTTTTCCTGTAGCTATGATGAATTTTTAAAATACTAAATAAATACCTCTGAGTCTGCTCTGATAACCTGAAACCTTCTGGGCTTATGTCTGCCCCAGAGCCATCCTTAATAGGCATGCTGTAAATATTTGTGATGTGAAAGTAGCTAGGAGGGAGGAAAGAAAGACCTACCAGCAGTGTGTGTAGATGATTATGAGGCAGTGGGAACTATGAATTCATATCTAAAATAAATTTGTGGACTAGAAGCACGTTTTTCTAATAGTGCATAGTGTTACAGTAGGGACCTACTGTATTTAAATTATATATATGTACATATTTGTTATATACTTGTAAGAAATATATATAACATGCATATGTATAAATGAACAATTTTTTTAGCCTTGGAAAGTTTTTACTAGTTTTTCCACCATGAGATATGCATAGGTAGTAGTATGGACTATACTGAAGAGGTTTTCCATTAATCTGGCCGGTCCTTATATTAGTTGTGTTTTTGAGCTTTCGATGTACCATTTACATATGAGTATTTTGAGCTTTAGTTGCACCATTTACATAGGAGTATTTTGAGTGAAATGTGAGAATGCTCATGCTTTGGATTTATTCTACTCCAGCTTTTGAATGGACATGTAATTTTAAGATATTTTAATGAACATTATATTTATTTCCTTTCTTTCTTTCTTTTTTTTTTTTAGTGGTACTGGGGGTTGAACCCAGGGCCTCGTGCTCGCATGGTTTGCTGCACCCTCAGCCCCCCCCCCCCCCCCCGTTTTTTTTTTGAGACAGAGTCTCGCCAAATTATGCAGACTGCCTCTGGTCTGGAACTCGCAATCCTCCTGCCTCTGCCTCCTGAGCTGCTGGGATTATAGGCATGCGCCATCAAGCCCAGCCTTATTTATTTCCTTTGAGGAGCAAATTTTCCACTTCAGTTTTTAATCTCATATTATTCAAATAAAATACTAAGATATTTCTCACTATTATCACTGTCTTCCATCCCTGTCCCTGTTCCCATTGCCACATGGTTCTTCCAGGGCTTTTCCTCCGCCTGTTCATGCTCTATCTCCACTGAACTGTAAAGCTTATAATTTGTACGGGAAAAAAATCACAATGTATTTATTTTATTTGCCATGCTCATTATTTTTGGAAGCATGTTCATTGGGATTTCCCAAGTTGATTAGAAAACATTTCAGTGTCTGGGATACAGTAAATCCTATGTAAGTATCATTTACCATTATTACTTGAGATCAAGGATTATATCTTATGTTTCCTGGGCATTGCCCAACTGCTGCACCTTAGTACCAGATTGTCTTCAGTCTGTTTGTTTTTGTGGGTGATGGTAGTGATGGTGTTTTTTGTTTGTTTGTTTGTTTGTTTTTGTGGTGCCATGAGGCTGAACCCAGGTCCTCATACATAAATTGCAAATGCTCCATCACTGAGCTGCACTCCCCAGTCTCCTTTCTAATTTTAAACTTTTTATCTTGGGACAGGATCTTGCTAAATCACACAGGCTGCCTTTGGCCTCAAACTTGCACTAATCCTGCCTTTACCTCCCAAGATATTCAGATTACTGCATGCACCACTGCAGTCTGCTCAGTCTGTTTCTTCTTGAAAATGTCATTATAACGTTTTCTGAAGGTCTCATATTCTACTCAACAACTTAGAAAATTGTATTAAACAATATTTATTGAGTTTTTATTATATTCAATACTTCTTTTGTGATCCAAAGTATTTCCTGACCCACCCTAGGGGATTTGTTTTTGTTGATTCCTTTTCTTTTCTGTTGTGGTAGTAAGTGAAAAATAAACCAGGGGCTAGAAATGTAAAGTTTTGTCAAGTGGCCGTTATATCTATAGCATGGAAATATTTTTATAGGTACACAGACATACAGCTCTGGCGGCAAATACCCAATCGCAACAGAATATGCATACTACAACCCTTGCACGAGCTAAAGGGGAGATTCTGAGAGTTATTGAAATTCTTATTGAAAAGATGCCTACAGATGTTGTGGATCTTCTTGTAGAGGTAAGAATGCCCTCTTTTAAGTGATACATCAGCCCCCTTAAATTAGCCCAGTGTATTAATATAAGTCAGCATCTTGATTGCTAGCATCTCTGAAAGATGGATAGGAAAGAAAAGAGGATGAGAGAATGGATAAGGGAGGAAGGAGAGAGATAGAAAGAGAGGAGAGAGAAAGAGAACAAACCAAAATGAATTAACTTTTGTGCTATTTCTGGAGGGCTTAATTAAATTTCCTCAAAAAGCAAAACAATTGCTATGTCCATTCAGCATTCACATGGAATGGTCTGTATTAGAGTATTTTTAAAAGGTTATGCTCTTCTTGACAGCATTTATTATAAATAAAACAAGATATACAGTGTGCTGAGATAAATGCTAACCACTTTTGTAAACAAACGTGTACAGAGTAAACAAGTCAGCTCTCCTTATTTTTATTGCACTGTCAGGTTTTTCTCACAGATCAAAGGATAGCCTGTATTACACAGGTGTTTAAAATTGCCTTTGTTTTGTTATAAAGTAAATACTAACATTAGACTGTTTAGACTTTTCATGGGCAAATGAGGCCTAATGCAATCATTTAAATTTTAGAAAATAAAGAATTTGAAGTTAATTTTAATCTGTGTCTATTCTCTTAAAGGTTATGGACATCATTATGTACTGCCTTGAAGGATCTTTAGTTAAAAAGAAAGGTCTTCAAGAATGTTTTCCAGCTATCTGCAGGTAATAAAATGCCTTCAGTAGCATGCAAAATAAATAATTCTCCATAACAAATAATCCTTTTTAATTTAGTGAGTAAAATGAGTAAGAGATATCACTTATTGAATATGTCTATATCCTTACATCCAATACTCAAATTATTATTTACATTACAAAATGGAGTTAGGAAGCTTCTAACTTTGGAATAAGCTGTACTTTAAGTTAATAGAAATCTTTGTCACCTCTTCTCTCTCTTGTAAATTTTATTTTTAATATAATGGCAAGTATTTGCATTATATCCTATTAAGTATAGGTGTTTTCCCTATAAGAAAACTAGAAATCAGGAAAAGCTAAAATTTTCATAAACATGTTAAACATGTTACGTATAACTCCAGGAACGATATATGTTTTCTGTAGCATAAAAATCTTATGAAGTGAAGATTGTTTTAGCATAAAAAAAAAATGTACTAACATCATGTTTATTTTTTGCAGTACTGGGGGGCTTGAACCCAGGGCCTCACACATGCTAGGCAAGTGCTCTACCACTGAGCTGCACTCCCAGCCCTTTTTATATTTTTTAATTTTGAGACAGAGTCTTGCTAAATTGTACAGGCTGTCTCTGGCTTCAAAGTTGTAATCCTCCTACATCCTCCTACCAAGTAGCGGGGATTACAAGCGTGAACCATGGGACCAAGCCTGTTTGTTTTGCATGTTTGGTTCTCAAAATGTTTGTTGCTTGAGGCACATTTTGTTAAAAAAAAAAAATTACCTCCATGTAGGCAGTAGAAATAGTATTTAAATATGTTAAAATAATTGTTTTTGTAGGAAACAGGATAACCAATAACCCATAGTTAACATAACGTTTTTCTTTTTATGACAAGTTCGATGATATCCTTACTTCTTTTTACTCATTTCTGTGAGCACCTTGTAGTGTGAAGTTTGGTTGTAGACAAGTTTCCTGAGAGCAGTCATTTTACGTTGCGCCACTTTGTCTTGTGTATTTCCTAGTATTTCAGCAATTGCTTACTGCATTGCTTGTTCTCTGTCAATCTTTCCAGATCTTTTTCTATATTTGCAGTTGACCTTTATAGCCAAGTCTCTTCATTTTGCAGTTTCTGACTTATGCCACCTGGAAGTTAAAACATGAACACAAAGATTATGCTGTAGCACACATATGTACATGTGCATATTTTCTTGTGATATTAATTAGGCAAATTAGAATACAGCTTTTTTAACATGCCATGTAAATTCTGGTTTGTGTTCTTGTTTAAAATTATATGCATTGAATCTTTTGTACAATTGATTGAGTTTAAAAATATACATAGTTGTTATTTTCCCAGTCAGTTGTTCTCCAAAGAAGTGTCTGAGTGAATATGCACATTTGCCCTTCACTTAGTGGATGTGTCTTAGCTGAATGCTAGGAGTGTGTGTGTGTGTGTGTGTGTGTGTGTGTGTGTGTGTGTGTGTGTGTGTGATGATTTGGCACAAAGTAATTGTATTTGGTTTATTAATTTAATAACACTTATGGAATATTTATTGTGTATCAAATATTAGGCTGTACAGAAGCAGTGATTATTAAGATGATATCTTTAAGGAGTGCAGCATCTAATAGAGAGAGAATTATACAAACAGATAATTCTGAGGTCACTTTTATATCCTGGAGTAGAACATATACCAGGGACTGAGTTGGGCAATAACTTGACATACAGGAGCCTGAGAAAGTTTCACAAGGCAGATGAATGATAATGTCTGGGAAAAATACATTACTCAGTGGCTGCCAGATGGAGAAAGGGCTTTGTCCTCTGAGGGAGGTGGAGTGATGGTGGTGGTAGCAGCAGTGGTAAGTTCTGGGACAGCTTCACAGTAGAGTTGATAGGGTGGGTATTGTGGAATAGGGTGGAATAAATAGGTATGTGTCATTGAGAATTATAGAGAGAATCAGACTAGCAAATATTTGGAGGCCCAAAAGGATACAGGGAGCTTGATAAATACAAGGTAGCAGGGTGGCTAGAATGAGGATGAAAGTGTAGCATAGTGCCAGAGTCTAGGACTTTGAATTTCATGTGAAAGTTTCTGACTATTATTTGAAAGCAATGAGGAGTCACTAAAGTTAAACAAAAATGTGTAATCCTTTTGCTAGAACATAGTTGATAAGACATAATCTGATGAAAAATCAGATTTGTAATAGTTACTAAATGAGGTTAGATATTAGTAAGGCTGTGACTATAGAAGCCACACAGCCCTATTTATTTGTGAGACAGGCTATAAATATAGAAGGATGATGGACAATATTAGCTGGAGCTTATGCTAAATGTTTGCCTGCAGCAGTAGTCCTGTGGCGTCCCATCCCGTCAGATCTCAGAAGCTAATCAGGGTCGGGCCTGGTTAGTACTTGGATGGGAGAATGCATTGGAACACCAGGTGCTGTAGGCTTGGGAGGAGGACCTGACAACCCACTCCCAAAAATCAATCCACCATTGAAAACCCTATGAATAGCAGAGAAGCAGTAACAATACTATTTCACCTGTCATATATAAGGTTGCTATGAGTCGGGTACCGACTTGACAGCACCTAACACCAACAATATGTTAAATGTTAGTTGGAATAGACAACAAATTATGGCAGACTTAGAGAATCCTAAAATTGGACAGGACCTCAAAAGTTTTACATCACAATGACTTACCTAGTGCCTGATTTTTACTAAGTTAACAAGTGAACAGCAACAAAGACAATATATCAACAGTTCACATTATTTTACTGAATATCTGCCATGCCTGTGCCATTGTACTAGGTGCTCTACAGAACTTAAGAGCACTCTACCCATATATCCATTTCACTAAATATGAAACTCCAGCCCATGTTGACAGCATATCTGTGGATCAGTCATATGATCAAATTTTTCAAAGCTTGATGTAGTTTTGTATTCTTTTTCCTATGTTTTTTTCTTTTTACCCTTTCGTAAAGATGCAATGGGTTTTAGCTTCAGCTTGCCTCTATAATATTCCTATATGCTGATATTCATTTGGTATGGCTAACAAACCAAAAATGGTGTGAAATTTCATTTAGCATTCTTTTTAATTGTGGAAACACCCACCAAAATACTTGTGATTTTGATATTTGGAGACCATTAGTTTCCTGCGGGTCTTTCTACCTTAATGTTGTTGTTGTTGCTGTTGTTGTTGTTGTTGTTAGGTGCCATCAAGTTGGTGTCCGACTCATAGCGACCCTGTGTACATCAGAATAAACAGTATTGTTAGTGCTTCTCTACTATTCATAGGGTTTTCAATGGCAGATTGATTTTTGGGAGTGGGTTGTCAGGTCCTCCTCCCAAGCCTACAGCACCTGGTGTTCCCAGGCAGTCTCCCATCCAAGTACTAACCAGGCCTGACCCTGCTTAGCTTCTAAGATCTGATGGGATAGGACACCATAGTGGTATGGCTGCAGACTTATTACTATAATAATGTGAAACCCCAAAACATATAATAAAAAATCAGTTAATACATAATTTAAATGTATAAAAAATGTTATTATCTCTGAGAGTCTGGGAGAAAAAGTGTCTGATTTCTCCTGCTGTTACACCACAATCAACACAGAAGAGTTCTGTGACCCTAAGACATTGGGAGATTTCTCCCCACCAGCAAGTTCCCAATTCTGCAATGCACACCAGCTGGTTGTCCTTTAATTCAGTTCACTTCTGACACTCTGTACCTAGAGGTGGTATCAGATCCTTGAGGTCAAGAGCTCAGCCTCTAAGAATCCCTCCCCCGCTTAGATCCCATTCACAAGCCCCAGGTCATTTTACCTGTGCTTTTGATGAACTAGCTGTAAATTAGAATTTCTACAATTCTGTCCTTGGGTTCGATTAATTCACTTTGATTTATCTTGTGCTTTACAGGTTACTAAATATTTTTAAAACCATTATTTCTCAAGCCAAATATTTAAGAAAAGCACTTTAGAATTTTTGTTTGTTTGTTTGTTTGCAGTACTGGAGAGGCTGAACCCAGAGCCTCATGCGTGCTTTGCAAGCGTTCTACCCCTGATCTACACCCCCAGATCCCCTTTTTAATTTTATTTTATCTTGAGATAGGATCATGCTAAGTTACACAAGCTGCCTCTGTCCTTGAACTCTCTATCCTCTTGCCTCTGCCTCTCAAGTCGCTGGGATTATAGGTGTGTGTCACCATGCCTGATGGCATTTCATAAATTTAAAAATTTTTAGAAAATTAGGTTGTGATATTTATAAATCGCCTGCAGCTGTAGCCCTGTGGCATCCGATCCCGTCAGATCTCGGAAGCTAAGCAGGGTCAGGCCTGGTTAGTACCTGGATGGGAGACCGCCTGGGAACACCAGAAGCTGTAGGCTTGGGAGAAGGACCTGGCAACCCCCCCAAAAAAATCAATCTGCCATTGAAAACCCTATGAACAGCAGAGAAGCACTGACAATAGTGTTTCCCCTGTTGTACAGAGGGTCGCTATGAGTCGGATACCGACTCGACGGCACCTAACAACAACAACAACATTTATAAATCAAATGACAAAGTTGTAGCTTGAAGATCAAACCCGAACTCTGTTATAATCTTAGTTTTTGCTCTCCAACTTTTAATTGTTCTGCTTGCAGGTATCTCCCTCTTTATCCCTGTATGCATAGGCATGTGCATACATGCATGCATACGTGCAAATGCTCACCTTCTTCCATAAAAGATTTGAAACAGTTTTGAAAGTTAACATAAAAGATAAATGTAGTGAGGAAATTGAGTCAAAGGGAGAAAAAGAGTAGTAAAGAAAGATAAGGCCTAGGTGAGGTTAGAAGTCCTGTGTGTTTGCCCTAGGTGAGCTTTAAATTTGTCTCTAACCTTACTAGAGGCCAGTGTGCAAAGTGAAGCAGGTCTTAGTCACACTGTTTACATGATAGAAAGACAACAGTTGCTCCAGAGAAGCATAACTGTAGAACTACGATCAACATGAAATCGTAGGTTCTCATAAAGAAGACAGTGTGTCGTTTATAGACAAGGTGGTTTTAGAGATTCTGTGATTCTCAAGAACAGGCTAGGAAGGAGCTAAGGATTAATGTACATTCAATACCTATTAGTTGAAAGAACTGAAGACACAGAAAGAAGGTGAAATGTTTGAACCATAACAGAGTACCTGTTCCCTGTTAGGCACTATGAGAAATAATGAGCCCAGGGTATTGCTCCTGAATCACCATCAAAGAATCACCCATCTCTAGGTTCCACCTGAGAGCTATTGTATCAGACTGTGGTGAAGCCTGGTGAGGAGAAATCTGAGTCATTGTTCTTTGTGGCTATGTTTTGTTATACAAAATCTTGGATCCTTTATTTATTTTGCAGTACTAGAAGTTAAACCCAGAACCCTACACATGCCAGACATGTGATCCACCACTGATCCTCACCCCCCAACCTCTTTTTTATATTTCATTTTGAGACAGAGTTTCACAAAAGTACACAGGGTATCTCTGACCTCTTGTGATCCTCCTGCATCAGCCTTCCAAGTCGAGGGGATTATAGGCGTGCGCCACTTCACCCAGCAAAACCTTGGATCCTTGAATCCTTATGTATTTATATATTGGGTAAACTCTGAATTTGTAAGGAAATACCTGAAGACTTTTCTTCAGCTCATGCATTCCAGTGATGCACCATTGGTTTTTAAGACTTACTCTGAGACGGTACTGAAGAATGCCTGCCAGAGACTGTAAAACATGTATGGAATGTTTAGTCTCCCAAATACTCTAGTTTATATCCCCAGATTAAGTTAAACCATCAGAGAGCTACATTTTTAAACTACATTGTCTGGTTTCCTGTTTCCTTGCTAATCCTCCTATTCAGATTATGCTACAGATTGCATTGAGGAACCTTCCTTCCAAGGTAGTACAAAAACTACCAGTGTGTTTATTGTAGAGCTATCATGTTGAAGTCATTCAGTATCTTGTTTAGTGTTCCTTCTATGAAGACTCAAGATACTTCTTTTAAATTTGTATGGCAGTCATTTTTTGTTTATTTTATTCTGAGAAATAGACGGTATTTTGGTTTTTCCTTTTTTTCCCTATATAACTGGTGTTAGTTAAAAGTTGTTGCTTCAGACAAAATGGGAGCTCAAAACCAAATTCTCTGCTTAACTTCATTAAATTATGGCTGACATCTCACATTTCCTTTACTTTTAACCTCATTATCATCCCTCACTCCTATCTTTTATGTCTTTTTACCACATCATATTCTATAAGCTTCTGTAAGTCCTTTATGTGGTACCTATATGTATGTATTGCCTGCAGCTGTAGCCCTGTGGCATCTGATCCCGTCAGATCTCGGAAGCTAAGCAGGGTCGGGCCTGGTTAGTACCTGGATGGGAGACCGCCTGGGAATACCAGAAGCTGTAGGCTTGGGAGAAGGACCTGGCAACCCCCTTCCAAAAATCAATCCACCATTGAAAACCCTATGAACAGCAGAGAAGCACTGACAATAGTGTTTCCTCCTGTCATACAGAGGGCCGCTATGAGTCGGATACCGACTCGACGGCACCTAACAAAAACAACATGTAGGTATATATTTATGCAAATATGTGTGTATGTATAAGAATATGAAATATAGTTTTAATTTTATTTTAAAAACCATGAATATAAAATAATCATTATAAGCATAATATCAACAATGATTATTTTCTAAAAATAAAGACTTCTTTGTATTAACTAAAAAACCCTACATCTTGTTGAATATATAGCTGTAGGTATTCTTCTATAACATATCCTGTAAAAGAGAGTTTTAAAATCACATAATATTAACTACTATGTTAACGGTATAGTTATAGGCGTAAATATTTCCTAATACTCTACATTTTAGTTCCAGGGATATTATTAGTAATATAGGGGAAAATTAATTTAGGGAAATTACTTAGATTTCACTGTCCTTAACAGAATATTGTGTGCACATACTTCAAAACAAAGTTATACAAAATAATTCTATTATCATATTTTTCATCACTATCACAAATAAGACCCTATTATTATATAAGAGGGCTGGGATTTGGCTCAGTGGGTAGAGCGCTGCGCTGCAGTCTCTGAGGTCCCGAGTTCAATTCCCAGCACCGCAAAAATGGGAGAAGGGCCTGGCAATCCACTCCCAAGGCAACCCCGAAATAGTCAGCCATTGAAAACCCTATGAGGGTCGCTATGAGTCGGATACCGACTCACGGCACCTAACAACAACAACAATTATATAAGAATTGAAGTGCATCCTTCTTAGAACACAGATATATTAGCAACAAGATTGTTATAGCACTGAATTAGTTTTGTGCTTCTGAATAAGCAGAGTAAGAAGTACAAATAAGGGAACATTTAAGAAATTAACTCCTGTAGATTTTTTTGCCATCTCATTGGCCTTTACATTATCTTCATTAGTCTCCTAGGTGATCTTCCAAAGGCATCAATCCTGCACTCTAGATAATTACTATTAGAGGCAGAGTGACAGAGTGTTCTGAGTAATATACATTTAATTGCCTGAAGTATAAATAATAGAGCATCCTCAGGTAAAAATAACCCAGACACTAAGACAGTAGAACTAACTCTTTTCAAGGCTTGAGGCTAAAAGTCACTGAAGTTTTCTGAGAATTCATTGTTAAAGTTGGTTACAAGTTGCTATTATTGAGCTTGAATTCCCTTGTGAAGTCCCTCACACAGTAAAGCAATCAACCCCAGGTATGCCATGTTTGACTCAACTTGATTATGTATTCCTCTTTTGGTTTCCATATCAACACTGACTCACTAGGTACTACTATTTTTAATGCATTAGCATAAAGTATTAAACTGTGGAGCTGTATTTTTGTTGTATTCTGCACAGATGTTACTGAACTAAGAGAAAAAGCACTCATGTGGTATACTTATGTTCCAAAAGGAATAGCTGTTACTCACTTTGCAAAAGTTATTCTTTACTAATGTCAGAGCAGAGACATTTAAGCTCTTGTGAGCTACCCTCAAAGCATAGTTAGAAATAGAGCTGGGGATGTTGCTTAGTGTTTGAGCTCATGCTTACCATACGCAAGACCCTGGGTTCAATCTCCAGCACCCCCTGTCAAAAACAACAACAACAAAACAAAACAAAACAAAAATAATGTACTCAATATAACATAATTTAAATGTAATTTTCTTGCTTTGAAGGGTATTTTATTATGTTTTTGAGGACTAATAGTGACATAGTGCACAACCAAAAACTAATTAAGGTTTTTCAGATGAATTTGTAATTTGTTGGGAAAATATGATTGCATTTAGCTTTGCCCCTAGATATGATTTTTGGTCATGTACAACTGCACAGTCATGCCTGTTACAACTAATTTGAGGAGAGGGTTTTTGCCTCCATGTCTTTTAGAGTGCTATTTAGCAACTAATAGAGGACTTTGTCTGGCCAAAGACCATATGCTGTGGAATTCCAGATAGGTCCTTATTTCCCACACTTATATTGTTTTAGGTTGAGGCAATTTATTTGATGTATAACTAAAAGTGGTTTAATTTTTATTCTTTCTAAAACTTGTCAAATAAATAAATTCACAGGTTCAAAAGAAATCTTTTGTTGGGCTGTGTCCCAATTTTTAGTTTAGAAAATACGAACCCTCAATATAGGCACTCAGTAACTGCAGTTGAATGATGATCCCAGCTATTCAGCTTCATGTGTTTAGTTCTTAATTTTGTTGTAATAAATGGCACCAGCTATTTCACTTAAGCAATGACCTTGCTGCATTATTTTTATAGAATTACAAGCTGCAAAATTTTGAATCTGGAAAGGACCTTCCAGAATAAATTGCCTACTCCTGTCCTTTGTTTTACACTGGCCAAACTGAAAGGCTTTTTCTTGCTGACAGTCAGACCTAAGAGAAGCCCAGCTGTGCTGAGCAGACATCCCCTATCTGTGTGTTTTGTGGGGGAGTTGGGAACCACTGCCCAGGCATGCCCGCATCAGGGGCATCCAGAGTTGTGCCAGCTCATCAGGGGCCAGGTGACTGTTCCAAGCCCAGGAAGCTTCCTTCTGCATCTTTCCTTCCATCCTCTCTCACCTCCTCTTGGATCTTGCTCTTTAGAGAACACTTCTCTCACTCTTACCCTTCACTTCTATTTTTGTATATCTCTTTCTCAGCCCAAAAGCATGCTTTATTGTTGTTGTTATTGTTGTTAGGTGCCATCAAGTTGTGGCTGACTCATAGCAACCTTCATAGAGTTTTCAATGGCTTATTGTTTCGGGATTGTCTGGGGAGTGGATTGCCATATCCTTCTCTCGTTTTGTGGTGCTGGGACTCAAACTTGGGACCTCAGAGACTGCACAGTGGTACTCTACCAACTGAGCTAAATCCCAGCCCCATGCTTTATTACTTCTCATTTAAAAACCCTTCCTTCCCTCTGCACCTCCTTTACATACTGTCCAAGGTCTCATTTCACTTCTTCATGAACAGGGGTCTGCACTCTGCCCATTCTTTTGACCTATTTTTATCCACTGTTTTGCATTTCTTCTCTTCTTTTTTCTTCTCCTCCTCTCCCTTCCTCCTCCTCCTCCTTCATCTTCTCTCTCTCTCTCTCTCTCTCTTTCCCTCTCTCTCTCTCTTTCTCTCTCTCATGCTCTCCCCAGTTACAGGTTTTTTTCCTTTATTTTTCTTTTTGTGGTAGTGGAGGTTGAACCCAGGTCCTCGTGCTTGCATGCTTTGCAAGTGCTATACCACTGAGAGGCAACCTCAACCCTTTTTTTTTTTTTTTTTACACTTTTTGAGACAGGGTCTGACTAAATTACGCAGACCGCCTCTGGTCTCAAACTTGCAATCCTCTTGCCTCTGCCTCCCGACTTGCTGGGATTAGAGACGTGCCCCACCATGCCCGGCTGAACACAATTTTTGATTACCAAATTCTTTGTCTTAAATAGTGGTTCTATAACTTTATGGTCTCAGGACCTCATAAAAATGGAAACCTGAAAGAGATTTATTTATGAAGGTTCTATCTGTAGATTTTTAGTGTATTAGAAATTAAAAGTGAGCAATTTAAAAATTATTTATTGATTTATTTGAAATAAAAATAATAGATTTATTTCAGCAATATGAAAATACTTTCATAAAAACTTACTTTCCAAAACAAAAAGTACTCAGAAAAGTTACATTGTTTTACATATTTGGAAATTTCTTTCATGTCTGATTTAGTAGAAGACAAGTGGAATTTAATATCTGTGTATCTCTTTAATCTGTTCCAATATGTTGTCTTAGTTGAATTGTATGGTGAAAACTTGAAAGTTTGGCCTCGTGAAAAATATGTAATTGAAAAGAAAGTAATGTTTTAACAGCCTTTTCAGGTAATTTTACATCCTTAGCACTACACCAAAACTCACCATGTAGTTGTTTGTTAAATGTTAGTTCTAATCAAATCTGAAATTATATGAGCTTTTCATACTGTTATATTAAATGCATTGATGTATCTTGTACTTTAGAAGAAACTGTCATCCATCTGTCATTTTGTAGTATTAGACACTAGTCTTTGGAAAATATTGGTTCACTGAGTTATATAGGTTCTCCATGTATTGTCACATTGTAGTTCATAATCTAAAAATAAGGCATTGCTAAGCCCTGTGGCATCCGATCCTGTCAGATCTCAGAAGCTAAGCAGGGTCAGGCCTGGTTAGTACCTGGATGGGAGACTGCCTGGGAAGACCAAAAGCTGTAGGCTTGGGAGAAGGACCTGGCAACCCCCTCCCAAAAATCAATCTGCCATTGAAAACCCTATGAACAGCAGAGAAGCACTGGCAATAGTGTTTCCCCTGTTGTACAGAGGGTCGCTATGAGTCGGATACCGACTCGATGGCACCTAACAACAACAACAACAAGACCACTTCTGAGCTTATCAAAAGTGTAAGTATTGGGAACCCAGATACACTATTCCAAAATTCCTACTTTTACCTAAAAGCTTGAATTTTATCATTGTCAATAAGTGCTACCAGTTGTTTTCACAGACAAGCTTACTTTTAAGAAAATATTTCCCAAATTCCCTAGTCCAAACAACTATAGCTTTTATATCTGTTATACTTTGAAGTAAAAATGTTGTTCTATGAAAACAGCGGTTTATTCATCTTGCAACTCAACCTTGCAAGTCTTTCAGTCGTTGTTATAATCCTCCCACAGAGCCACACTTGTTTCTACCTCAGGACTTCTGTTCTTACTGCTCCCTCTGGCTGGGAGGCTCCTCTTCCAGGTTCTTTGACCTCATCTGTTTAGTCGTTCAGATCAGCTTCCCCAACCCCTTGTCTAGAATAGTCTTCTCTCCATTACTGTTCCTTTACCCTTTTAGCTTCATAGAATTTAGATAATCTGAATTCCTCTTGTTTATGTTTTTGTTTACTTATTAGACCCCTGTGGACAGGGGACCTGTTATACTTCCAGCAGTGTTAACTTTGAAGGCATGGAATCAAAGACCCTGTGCCAGGAATGAGGTTTCCAAGGCTCTGCTCTTGGAACAGAGGGCAGAGCAGAGACTCCATGCTTCTCCCTCACCCTGTCCCATTACTCTGCTACCTCAGCGCTCCCTTCTTTGGTAGACAACCACCTTCTTCTCTGCCTCATCTCACTCTGTAGATCCAGAGTTATCTTAGACCTTCTTCTCGGCAACCCTATGTGTTGGGCCTGACGTTTAATGAAATAGGGGTCTTATTCGGTTAGAGAATTTTTTTATCATCAGCATCAAGACAGAGAGATAGGAGATTAAAGCTGGATACAGTAGTGCACATCTGTATTCCCAGTGGCTCAAAAAGCAGAGACAGGAGAATCACGAGTTCGAGGCCATAGACAGCCTGCATAACTTATTGAAACACTGTCTCAAGGTAAATAATTTGTAAAAGGGAATGGGACTGAAAGTAGACATCACTAGTAGAATGTTTGCAAGTCTGGAGGCCCTGGGTTCAATCCCCAAGTACCTCATACACACACACACACACACACACACACAAACACACACACACACACACACATACTAGGAGATTAGGGTTTCTATGATTCAGCTTAGAGAAGAGAAATTATAGTTTTTATGGCCTGCCTTAAGGAGGGAGTTATAGGCCAGGAATTATGGATGAAAACCAAAATAAATAAATAAATAAATACATGCCATGATGTGAAGAGGTAGAAATCAAAGACATAATTTTAATATACTATTATCGCTGTGCTTTTAAAAGTGTATCATCTGTGGTACATCCAGACCATGGAATATTATTCAGCACTATCAAGAAATGAACTATCAATCCCTAAAAAGACCTGGGGAAGGTTTCTATGCATATTACTAAGTGAAAGGAGTCCATATGAAAAGACTACCCACTGTATGATTACAGCCATGTGACATTATGGAAAAGGCAAAACTGTAAAATCAGGAAAAAGATCAGTGGTTGCCAGGGATGATGGTAGGGAGGAATTTTAGGGCAGTGAAGCTATTTTGTGTAATACTGTAATGGTGGATACATGTTATTGTACTTTTATCAAAATCTATGTACAATACGAAGAGTGAACTCTAGCTGGGCCTAGACTCCCAGCACTTGAGAGGCTGAGGCAGGAGGATACTTAGTTTGAAACCAGCCTGAGCAACACAGCAAATACAGGGCCAGCCCAGGGTATGTAGAGAGACACTATCTCAAACAACAACTAACAAACACAGAAAAAATACCAGCACCAAGAGTGAACCCTAACATGAACTATCGAATTGTAATGATAATGATGCTTCATTGTAAGTTCATTGGTTGTGGTGCAAGATGTTGGTTGGGAAGGCTTCATATGTGTGGAGGTGGGAGTAATATGAGAATTCTATACTTTCTACTTTTTGTGTGTGTGTGAACCTAACATAATCTAAAATAAAAAATGGTATTTTTAAATAAAAGCATACCATCCACACAGTATAGTAATGAAAAAGTCAAAAAAATCAATGTGAATTTCACTGACATTTAATGTTGATCATTATTTAGTAGTCATTTGTGTCATTCTCAGTCACTAAATGATGAGAAATTTCCATTAATTACTCAATCCATTGTGGATTATAACACCCAGTTATTTAAAATACAACTCTAGGTAGTTTTTATTTTTAGAAGTAAAAATATGAAAAATAATTTGTCTGTCTTTTAACATGTAAATGGCCAACCCAAGAACCCAATTCCAAAATGGGGAAAAAAAATATAAGAAGTAGAAATTAAAAACTGAAGTTCAAGTGATTCAACAAAGTAAAACATTTTCCTAACAATTCCGGAAGTATTTTAGAATCCATTCCTTTATTCAGCAGACAACAACGTGTGGCTGTCCCGTGTGCCCGACTGGCTCAGTGCAGCCTGTTTAGCTGTATGCAGTCAGGCAGTCCTTGCCATCAAGGGCCTTGAATTTGGCTTGGCAGACACAGAGGTAAATCAGTGAAGTGTCACAGACGCTAGAATAAAAGCTAAAAGTATGTCCAGGATGCACAAAGAATCCCAGATGCTATGCTACAAGGACAGAGAGGAGGGAGCTGGTAGCTGTACAGCGCAGGGGAAAAGAACAATGGGTCATGAGTCAGCCTAGTTTTAAGAGATAATTACTGTAGGTGTTTATCAGGCACACAATCCTTCTAACTCCAAAATCTAGGCTTATTTCCATATGCAAAATTGGGTCATTGAATAAAATGCTATAGTAAATGGTATTGTGACTCTCAGACTACATGAGTCAATGATTACTTTGCAAAAATCATAGTGTGTATGCTTCTACATTGCATATGTCACTTCTGCCTGCATCCATATCCCTGTGGTGTCCTATCCCATCAGATCTCAGAAGCTAAGCAGGGTCAGGCCTGGTTAGTGCTTGATGGGAGACCGCTTGGGAACACCAGGTGCTGTAGGCTTGGGAGATGGACCCAGCAACCCACTCCCAAAAATCAGTCTACCATTGAAAATCCTATGAATGGCAGAGAAGCACTGATAGTAGTGTTTCCCCTGTTGTATGTAGGGTTGATGTGAGTCGGATACCAACTCGATGGCACCTAACAAACAACAACATGTCATTTCTAAGAATGAAGAAGCCTGCAGTCATGTCACTGTAGCATCTGATGCCATCATATATCAGAAGCTAAGCAGGGTCCAGCCTGGTTAGTACTTGGATGGGAAACCACCTGAGAAAACCTGGCAATCCACTCCCCAAAAACAGTCAGCCATTGAAAACTTTATGGATCCAGAGAAACACTGACAGTAGTGCTAGTCATGGCACAGTGTTGGGTAGTGTTTCCTTTGTTGTATATAGGGTCACTATGAGTCCCGACTCAACGGCATCTAACAACAAGAATGAAGAAATTCCCAGTCAATATGTGTGTGTTGTTGTTGTTAGGTGCCGTCGAGTCAGTATCCAACTCATAATGACCCTACGTACAACAGGCGAAACACTATTGTGAGTGCTTCTCTGATATTCATAGGGTTTTCAATGGCTGGTTGTTTTTTGGGAGTGGGTTGCCTGGTTCTTCTTCCAAGCTTACAGTGCCTGGTGGTTCCCAAGTGGTCTCCCATCCAAGTACTAACCAGGCCCGACCCTGCTTAGCTTCGGAGATGTGATAGGATCAGATGCCACAGTGGTACAGCTGCAGGCAATATATGTATAAAACTGAGAAATATATTTAATGGCTCAACTACTTTGTCAGTAGTTGTAATGAGGAAACTAAATATCTTGGAGTAAAAAATTCTCTCATTTACTTTAAGTGGATAAATTACCTGAGTTTTAGATCTATTGACATTGAAATTTGAAGTGTTCTAAATTGTTTCTTGCGGCTGGGACTTAGCTCAGTTGGTAGAGTGCCACTCTGCAGTCTCTGAGGTCCTGGGTTTGATTCCCAGCACTACAAAAATGGGAGAAGGATGTGACAATCCACTCCCTAAGCAATCCTGAAGCAATCAGCCATTGAAAACCCTATAAGGGTCTCTATGAGTTGGATACAACTTGACGGCACCTAACAACAACAACATGGTTTGTCTAGGTTTAACAGATTATCTTTAAACCAACCTCTGTTAGGAGACACCTTAATATGTTTTTACATATTCAGTGTGCTTTATATTAAAACAGGTTCAGTCACCTGTGCCTTCCAAATGAAATATTGTTTTGTATCCATTGTTTCCATGAAAATATATGAGAACTGTGGCATACTCTAAAACCATTATAAAGATTGAGGTCACCTGTAATCCCAGCGGCTCAGGAGGTGGAGGCAGGAGGATCACAAGTTCAAGACCAGAGGCAGTCTGTGTAATGTAGCGAGACCCTGTCTCAAAAAGTAAAAAAGTGGGCTGGAGGTGCAGCTCAGTGGTCCAGCACTTGCAGAGTATGCAAGCGCAAGGCCCTGGGTTCAAACCCCAGTACCACAAAACAAAACAAAAAAAAGATTGAGGTCAGTCAGTTGTATTGACATCGAAAGATATCAGAAGAAATAAAACCACTTGAGAAAGAAAGCTATCTGTGAGTATAGATATTTATACATGTACATAAATACATGTTGTTGTTAGGTGCCGTCAAGTTGGTATCCGACTCATAGCGACCCTCTGTACAACAGGGGAAACACTATTTTCAGTGCTTCTCTGCTGTTCAT
Organism: Pedetes capensis; assembly: GCA_007922755.1. NCBI lineage: Eukaryota > Metazoa > Chordata > Mammalia > Rodentia > Pedetidae > Pedetes > Pedetes capensis. Next base: position 103,150 of record VMDO01001634.1, on the reverse strand, counting down.
AGGGTTTTCAATGGCAGATTGATTTTTGGGAGGGGGTTGCCAGGTCCTTCTCCCAAGCCTACAGCACCTGGTGTTCCCAGGCGGTCTCCCATCCAGGTACTAACCAGGCCCGACCCTGCTTAGCTTCCGAGATCTGACGGGATGGGATGCCACAAGGCTACCGCTGCAGGCACATACATACTTATGAAGGGGAAAAACACAGCCCAGGATGATTCTGGTGATTTCCTGAAAAGGGGTTAATGGTAGAGTACAGGGTAGCTTTCACTTTTACCTATTTTTATATATAATTATTTGTTAGTTTTTTCTCATTGAGTGTACATTCATTTAAAATTTGTACATATTAGGATAATTCAAATCAAAAAAGTCATTTTGGGGAAAATATTAATGCTATTACATAGATAAGAAACAAAAATTGAAGGTAAAATGAGTGTTTATACTTTAAGCTGAATTGAAAAATATCTAGATAGATTAAAAGCTTATATTTTCAGGGATGGTTTACCTTTTCTTAAACTTTGTTATTATGTAGACAGACTGATTGATTTTGCTTTTCAAGTAAAAAGCTGAATCAGCTCTGTTTGCTCTAAATGGACACTGAAAATCCAGTAAGGAAATGAACACTATCTACTTTAGAATAGTACATGAGTATATTTTTAAAGAAATCCCCCCAAACCTGTGGTTTGTTCTAATCCCATATAGTGATAATAATGGTATGTAAAACAGCTTCTATCCTAGTTTCCAGTAAAAATTTTAAATGAGTAACCATTTTACAGTGTACTTTTGAGTACACTGTAATAAATAATTACTGCTCTAACTCCTATACCCAAAGTAGAAATCCCTCTAATCAATCTTTCCCATTTCTCAACACCTAAAACTTCTTCAACAAATGGCTTTCAGTATTATAATTCCTCTTACTAAATAAAACAAAACAAAGTCTGGGATATGGCTCAGTGATAGAGCACTTGCCTAGTATGCATAAGGCCCTGGGGTTGATTCCCATCACTGCAAATAAATAAATTAAAACTCTGTACCCTGTAACAGTATTATTCCATTCCATTGTACACCAGGAAGAATATTTAATTTTCATGCTGTTTAAAATGATATGTTGCTGCTGTTGCTAGGTGCCATTGAATTGGGTACAACTCATAGTGACCTTCATAGAGTTTCTAATGGTTGGTTGCCTCGGGATTGCTTTGGGTATGGATTGTCATGTGCTTCTCCCATTTTTGTGGTGCTGGGGATCAAATCCAGGGCCTCAGAGACTACAGAGCAGTGCTCTACCAACTGAGCCAAACCTGATCTAGAAAACAAAAATCTGTATTGTTGACATTAGAAAATTTAGATTAAAGCTAAAATAATTTGTGACTATTATCAGATTATACTTTCAAATCACAATTTTAAAATATGCAAATTTAAGGTATTTGGGACATTTATTTCCCTGATTTATTAAAATGTTGTTAGGTGCTGTCCAATCAAGTTCCACTCATAGCAACCCTCATAGGGTTTTCAGTGATTGTTTCTGGATTATTTCGGGAGTGGATTGCCATGTCTTTCTCCTGCTTTTGCAGTGGCAGGGATCCAACCTAGGTCCTCAAAGAGTGCAGAGCAACACTTTACCAACTAAGCTAAATCCCAGCCCTAAGCCATTATTAGTCAGCATTTAACTTGCTCTAGCAAAACAGCAGATTAACTACATTTTATTTGTTCTTTCGCCTGCAGCGGTAGCCCTGTGGCATCCGATCCCGTCAGATCTCGGAATCTAAGCAGGGTCAGGCCTGGTTAGTACCTGGATGGGAGACCGCCTGGGAACACCAGAAGCTGTAGGCTTGGGAGAAGGACCTCCCTTGGGAGGCAACCCCCTCCCAAAAATCAATCTGCCATTGAAAACCCTATGAACAGCAGAGAAGCACTGACAATAGTGTTTCCCCTGTTGTCCAGAGGGTTGCTATGAGTCGGATACCGACTCGACGGCACCTAACAACAACAACAATGACAATTTGTTCTTTCTGTAGTATATATTCAGATATACAAATGATGACAGTAATGGTAATGATGGTGATAGCTAATAGGATTAGCCATTTATTTACCATAGTAAGATTTTACTATGTGCCAGACAGTCTTTTAAGTACTTTACTAGTATTAACACATTGCAATCTCTAACAACCATAAGTACTGTTATTCCCATTTTACAGATGAGACTGAAGCTCAGATAATTTATGTGACTTGCCCAAGGTTACAGTTAGCAAGTACAGAACCAAGCAATAAGAGACGTGTTTCTCAACCATTATGCAGCACAACCTAGATATGCAGGATATTTTTCCATGCAGAAATACTACTTTGTGGACAGCCCCAGAATCATTTCCAGTCCTTCGTTTAACACCCTACCTGCAGTGTATTATGTTATAGCACTTTTTTTCAGAAGGAAAATTATTCACTTATGAACTAGTCGGCCAGAAGTATTTATTGACTACTTGTTGTTGTGTTGTTAGGTGCCGTCGAGTCAAGTCCGACTCATAGCGACCCTATGTACAGCAGATCGAAACACTTGCCGATTCTGTGCCAGGCAAACGATCGTATTTATGTTTAAGCCCATTGTTGCAGACACTGTGTCAATCCATCTGGTGGAGGGTTTTCCTCTTATGCGTTGACCTGCCACTCTCCCAAACATGATGTCCTTCTCCAGGGATTGTTCTCTCCTGACTACATGTCCGAAATATGTAAGACACAGTATGGCCATTCTTGCTTCCAAGGAGCACTCTGGTTGTACTTCTTCTAGGACAGATTTGTTGGTTCTTTTGGCAGTCCATGGTATATTCAATAGACGTCTCCAGCACCACAATTCAAAAGCATCAATTCTTTTTCTGTCTCTCTTGTTCAATGTTCAGCTTTCACAACCATATGATGCCACTGAAAATACCATGGCATGAGTCAGACACACCTTCATCTTCAGTGTGACATCTTTGCTTTTCAATACTCTAAAGAGATCTTTTGCCACAGCTATTCCTAGAGCAATGCGTCTTTTGATTTCTTGACTGCTGTTTCCACAGGTGTTGATTATAGAGCCAAGCAAAGCAAAATCTTGGACAACCTCAATCTTTTCTCCATTTATTGTGAAGTTGCGTGGTGACCCAGTCTTAAGGATTTTTGTTTTGTTGATGTTTAGTCGTAACCCATATTGAAGGCTATGATCTTTGATCTTCATCAGTAAATGTTTTAAATCCTCTTCATTTTCAGCAAGCAAAGTGGTGTCATCTGCATAACACAGGTTGTTAATGAGTCTTCCTCCAATCTTGATGCCACGTTCTTCCTCACAAAGTCCAGCTTCTCGGATTATTTGCTCAGCGTATAAATTGAAGAGATAGGGTGAAAGTATACAGCCCTGACGCACACCTTTCTCAACTTTAAACCACTCAGTGTTTGTTTGTTCTATTCGAACAACTGCCTCCTGGTTCATGTACAGATTTCTCATGAACACAATTAGATGTTCTGGTATTCCCATTTTCCAAAGTGTTATCCATAATTTGTTATGATCCACACAATCAAATGCTTTTGCATAGTCAATAAAACGTAGATAGACATCTTTTTGATATTCTCTGCTTTCAGCTAATATCCACCTGACATCAGCAATGATGTCCCTGGTTCCCCGCCCTCTTCTGAATCCCGCTTGATTTTCTGGTAATTCTGTCTATATACTGCTGCAGTCGCTTCTGAATGATCTTTAGTAGAATTTTGCTGGTGTGTGATATTAATGATATTGTCCGATAGTTTGCACATTTAGTTGGATCCCCTTTTTGGGAATAGGCACAAATATGGATCTCTTCCAGTCAGTTGGCCAAGTAGCTGTTTTCCAAATCTGTTGGCATAAACATGTTAACACCTCCATTGACTACTTACAATATGCAAAACCATTATTGTGGCTCTCAGATGGAATTCCATAGCCCATCACCATCCAGTTTAAGGGCTCTTCCATTTGATCTTTTTAAACTGGGATGAAGCATTTCAAAAAACATTTCCCCACCCTCTACCACACATACCCCGCCCAAACTAACAACACAGCCCCTGCTGAGCTGATTTCTTCACTATACCACTTTCATGTCTATAAATCTTTAAACATATAACAGCATGGGGGCCTGGAATTCTGGGGAGTGAGTATGAAAATGTTCTGTAAAGCCTCTCCTCCCGTACAACGTGCCCCTCTTTGCTGCAGCTGTGGTGCACTGGTGCTATTGCCCAATGCTCCAATGCTCAGAGGACCTATTCCTGGATCTTTTAGCCTTGACTCCCCACAAGCATGTCCCACGGAAGAGCTCTTTGGCATTTTTGTGTTAAAAGTTAGAAAAGGCTCTTGGGAGATCCTCTGAATTGTAAACAGTAGTTATTTTGCAGGGAAGGGTATGAGAGAATATTTGCTTCATTTTTCTTTTTCTTTATGTTTAAAAATTACTCTTTTAACTGTATATGTTTATGTTGTTGTTGTTGTTGTTAGGTGCCATCGAGTCGGCATCCGACTCATAGTGACCCTCCGTACAACAGGGGAAACACTATTGTCAGTGCTTCTCTGCTGTGCATAGGGTTTTCAATGGCAGATTGATTTTTGGGAGGGGGTTGCCAGGTCCTTCTCCCAAATATGTTTATGTAGAATAGTGTAATTCATTACGTGTATACAGTATATAATCATCAAGTCAACATAGTTAACATTCCCATACCCTTAAACATTGTTCTTAAAACTTGTTTCTTTTTTCTTTTCTTTTCTTTTCTTTTTTTTTCTTTTCAGTACTGGGGAGTTGACCATAGGACCTTGCACATGCTAGGCAGGTGCTCTATCGTTGAGCCACATCCCTATCCCCTTTTTTATTTTTTATCTTTTGTTTTTTATTTTGAGCCAAGGTTACATTAAGTTGCTCAGGCTGCCTCTGGCCTCAAACTCACAATTCTCCTGCCTCAGCTTCCAGAGTTGCTGGGGTTATAGACATGTGCCGTGGTGCCCAGATCCTTTTAAATTCTTAATTAACATAATAATTGTATATGTTTATGAAGTACAATGTGCCATTTCAATACATGTATGCAATGTATACTGACCAAATCCAGGTAGTTAATGTTTCCATTTCCTTATCATTACTTTGTTTTTGGAGCTTTGAGCTTCTCTCTAATTATTCATAAAATATAATAGGTTGCTGTGAACTATATGCACCCCACTATGTTGTAGAACAGTACAACCTATTATTTCTATAGAAATATATTTTGGTACCTATTATCCAAGCTCCCTCTGTCCCCCAACCCCTTACATATACTTCGCAACCTGTAATAATCACTCTTTTACATTCAGATTGGGGTAGGGTTGAGCTGAGTTTAGTGGGGTCCTGGGAAACAATCAGCCATCAAAACCCCTATGAAGGTTGCTATGAGTCGGACACGACTTAGCAGCACACAACAATAGCACATTCAGATTGACATTTTGTAGCATTCACATGAGAGAGAATATGCAGTATTTATCTTTCTGTGAATTATTTCACTCAACAGTGTTCACCAGTTCTATCCATTTTACTGCAAAAGATAGGATATCATTCTTTGTAGCTAAATAATATTCCATTGTGTGTATATTTCACATTTTCTTTATCCATTCATCCATTGATGGGGATTTGGGTGATTCTTTATCTTGCCATTGTACATAGTATAGCAGTAAACATAATGTACAGGTATCTCTTTAATGTGTTGATATCATTTTCTTTGGTAGATCTTCCTCCTGCCCAATTCTAGGAGGTTGAATTCAGGGCCTTGCACATGCTAGGCTGCCTCTGGCCTCATACTTGGAATCTTCCTTCCTCAGCCTCCCAAGTAGCTAGGACTATAGGCATGTGCCATGGCACCCATCTAGTGGATCTGTTTTTAGTTTTTTGAGGACCATCCATACTGTTCTCCATAATGACTATACCAATTTATCTTTCTACTATATGTAAGAATTCCATTTTCTCCACATCCTCACCAGCATTTGTTATTTTTTTGTCTTTTTGATAACAGCCATTTTCACTGGGATGAAATGACATCTCTTTGTGGTTTTTTAAGTTGATACATTATTTTTAATAATTTATTTTTTTACCAACACATAAAAACTTTAAATTTGTTTATATTAACAAGATAGCATATAATATTTTGCTACCTGCACTTCATGTAGTATTTAAATCAGTTTAAACATGTCTATCTATTCAAACATTTATCATTCATTTATGTTAAAAGCATTCAAAGGTTTACTTTAAATCTGTATATAGACTTCAAATATTTTGGTGTTTTTGAGGGTTTTCTTTTGCCAGTATGTGTTGTCTTTTTTTGTGTGTGTGTGGTACTGGGGTTGAACCCAGGGCTTCGTGCCTGCATGCTTTGCAAAGGCTGTACCACTGAGCTGTGCCCCCAGCCCATTTTTTTTACTTTTTCAGACAGGGTCTTGCTAAGTTACACAGACTGCCTCTAGTCTCCAACTTGAGATTCTCCTGCCTCCACCTCCCGAGCCGCTGGGATTACAGGTGTGTGCCACTGCTCCCGGTGCAGTATGTGTTTTCTTAATCCCTGCAGCCATACCACTGTGGCCGCCCAATCCTGTCAGATCTCTGAAGCTAAGTAGGGTTGTTGTTGTTGTTGTTAGGTGCCGTCGAGTCCGTATCCAACTCATAGTGACCCTCATAGGGTTTTCAATGGCTGACCGTTTTGGGATTGTCTTGGGAATGGGAAGTGCCAGGCCCTTCTCCCATTTTTTGTGGTGCTGGGAATTGAACTCGGGACCTCAGAGACTGCAGCGCAGCGCTCTACCAACTGAGCTAAATCCCAGCCCAAGTAGGGTTGGGCCTGGTTAATACTTGCATGGGAGACTGCCTGGGAATACTGGCTGCTGTAGGCTTGGGAGAAGGACCTGGCAGCCCACTCCCCCCCACCCCCTCCAAATTAAAAAAAAACAATCAGCCATGAAAACATGAATAGCTGAGAGGCACTGACAATAGTGCTAGGCATAGCACAGTGTTGGTTAGTGTTTCATCTGTTGTACATAGGGTCACTATGAGTCGGTCCTGCCTTGATGGCACCTAACAACAACAAATTGCCTCAATTTTTTTTTAAGAAAAATAATCAAAAGTTTGTGAACTATTTTAAATCATTGTTAAGAACTTCTAAAAGCAACTAGGTAAGGATTATTCATAATACCTCAGATACCTGTGAAAATACAATTCAAATAGAACAGTGACTGATACATGATGGCAGTTGTTGTTAGGTGGATACATGGTTAGTACTCAATAAATGTTGACTGTAAACAATAGTAGTTATGGTTAGTGAATTGGATATTATTTTGGGAAAAAAAAGATAATTATGTTGTATTCTATGCACCCTTAGACTTAAGGTGGTTTCATATTGAACTTAAAGTTAATTTTGGATTAATCAAAGAGTTGTTCTTGTTGCATTTTGATGCTCAAGGATATGATATACAGTAGTAAGTTAACATCCTGTGATCTTTGCAGATCACCAAAGTTATAGTTAAAGTGATCTTACATGTTTCTCTTTCTCCCAAATCATATTTCTGCTGAGAGTTGCATGTTTTCTTTTTCCTATATTTTCTACTTTTTAAAAAAATTTACACATTTTCCCTTATTTGAGGGCCATTTTAATAAAAAGTTTATCAATTCAAAGGCAACTATAAATAGTGCATGTCAGAGTTACTTAGAGTCTCAGACACTGGATGCTCGGCAAACTGCCAAGAAAAGTGATTTGCCAAACCAAAATAGACTTGGTCCACACTTGGGTTTCTGGTCCTAGCCAGCCCTCTCTGGGGTAGGTGTGCCCCGTGGTGAGATGTTTCTGAATACTTGAATTCACAAATGTGGCTTTGGAGAAGTGGATTGCACCACTCCTTCCAAGTAGCCTGTTTCCGTATTTAATAATGATTGACAAGGGATTATTTCTTTGAATTATGTGTTGTGTGGTAATACTGTGCTCATTGAAACCTACCATATGTGTGATGATATCAGTATTTGGCAAATTCTTAGAATCACTTTTACCCCCAGAATAAACCAAAAATGCATCTGTTGCATATATCATTGTTTAGACTATTTGTATTTATCTTCTTGAATTTCAGCCCATGTAATCTTTTCTAGCTCTCTAAGATATAATTAAATGGTTTCTGTTTTGTAATTGCTAGTCTCATGCTAATGTACCCAGCCTCCAGGGGCCTTTATAGACATAATTTCTTATAAATCTGCAATGATTCATCTGAATCAAGAATATATTTTTAAAAGGATCATTGTGCAGTGCTCCAGTTTTTTTATTTTTGCCTAACTTTTTGGGGCAGTTTTTGTTTCCTCTGTTCATCTCATTTATTATTTTAGACCCCATAAAATATTTATTGATCTTAAAAATTCATATTTAGCATAGTTTAAACACTATTTACTGAAGAATAAGCATAGTGTTTTGAACTTCTCACTGCGTTCTCTTTGGACCATCATTGTATATCTGTACACCAGCAAAACACAAAGTCTCATGGAGGAAAACAAAAAGCACCCAAAAATTATATTTGATATCTCAGAAGTGATAAGTAAAGTTTTAAAAATATAATCTTGGGCTAAGGAGTAATGGCGAAGGGCTACTGTATTAACCAGGGTGGCCTATAAGACATCCTTTATCAAGATAACCTCAGAACATGGACCTCAGAGAGGCGAGGGCATGAACAGCTGAGATATTGGGCCGATGAAATTTTCAAGTAGAGGGAGCAGCAAATGTCAAAGCCCTAAAATGAGAACCCTCTGAGCATATCCAAGAAAGTGCAAGGAGATTACTATCCTGAGAGCAGAATGAGCAAAAGGAAGACGAGATGAGGTGTAAGCAATGTCAGGGCTTTGAAAGACGCCTCTGAACAGAAGAGAGACATGATGTGATTCATGGTTGACAAAGATTACTCTGGCTTCATGTGGACGATAACAAAAATGTGGAGATCAGCGACTTTACATTCTGGATGCTGACCAATTCGGCTCCCCAGCAAGAAGTATGTTTTGCATCAATACTCAAATCCACTTTATTCTTCTTTCACTTGCTTGAGTGCTAATTGCCTGTCTTACTTAACAGTTTCCTTTTGGCCCACCTCATAAAGGACAACTGTTATGCTAACTTGAATAATAACAAAAGGATCTTTGCCAGCTTACTGCATAAGAAATGCTGCCCAAGTAACATGTTATCATCACAGTGACCTGGAGTCTGAGATACCATTTCTAGTAGGCTAAATGTACATGGGCCTGCAGGGGTACCACTGTGGCATCATACTTCGGAAGCTAAGCAGGGTCCTGCCTGGTTAGTCCTTGGATGGGAGATTGCCTGGGAACACCAGGTGCTGTAGGCTTGGGAGAATGACTTGACAACCCACTCCAAAAAATCAATTAGCCATTGAAAACTCTATGAACAGCAGACAAGCACTGACAGTAGTGTTTCGTCTTTTGTACATAGGGCCGCCATGAGTCAGACACTGACTCGGCACTGAGTCAGGCACCTAACAACAACTACAACAGCAACAAATGTACATGATCCCTTATGCTAAGATGCCAGACTTTTAGAGGAATTCAAAACTTTCCTGTGGTATTACATCAAGACTAAAATAGTATTAAAAAATTATAATGGACCCTCATTTCAATCCATTGGCAGCAGTAGGGGCAAGTAATGCATATCTCACCCTCCTTAATCTTCACAGCCCCATATGGAGAGCTGGTTCCAAGAGGAGAGCAGTATGGGGATGTGGTGAGCCCTGAAAGCCTCCACAGTGATTGGCTCACTGCAGCCAGGACCCAGAGTGGATCTTTGTACTGTAACTGCCCATAGCACAGACTTGTTCTATTAAGAAAGCCAATGGATAGAAAGTTTAAAAAGACCAGGTGTGGCAGCATATACCTAGAATCCCAGCACTTGGGAGGCTGAGGCGGAAGGATGGCAGCCTGGGCCACATAGTGAGACCCTGTCTCAGAAGAAAAAAGAAAAAGAAAAAGAAAATTTAATAAGAAATCCTAAGGTGAAAACATATCATAAGACCTTCACTGCCCAGAATTCTTTAAGGTGTTGTTTAGAAGTATTAGTCTGGTAGTAAATTGCAAAGAATGAAAAATGCAGACCTGTAATATATGGTCCTTTCAGGCAGATTGAAGATTTGATACCAAGAATAGATTTGATGTTTTTTGTCCCATAAATAATGGTGTTTGTAGATGATATCGAAGGATGAGGTTGGTATCCAGAGCATAGAAAATGGGCAATGTGACAAAAACTCTTTAGATTCTAGTTTAACTAAGATTCTGTCACCACAAATGTATTTTACCAAGATTTTGCTTTGAAAAGCACTATTTTGAAGGTGATCATATTCACTTTTACAGAAGGATTTTGGCAATATGGCTGTTAAATCTATGCAACTGATAATATACTACTGCAAGTTTTATTTTCCTGTGTCTATTAATCTGAAAAGAATAAATATTTATTAACATTTATTAGAGTTTAAATACCATTTCCTCTAATAGGTTATAAATTATATGTGGGTATATGTGTACAGAGATAGAGGTAGATATTAACATAGAGATAGCTACAATGATGCCCAATATAATCACTGAGTAACAAAACAGTAAATTTGTTTTGTTTTTATTTTTTGTTTTTATTTTTATTTATTTATTTTTTTTTTGCGGTACTGGGGGTTGAATCCAGGCCCTTGACCTTGCATGCTTTGCAAGTGCTGGACCACTGAGCTGCACCCACTGCCCATTTTTTTACTTATTGAGACAGGGTCTCACTAAGTTACACAGACTGCCTCTGGTCTTGTGATCCTCCTGCCTCCGCCTCCTGAGCTGCTGGGATTACAGGTGTGCACCACTGTGTCCAGCATAAAACAGTAAAAGTTTTAAACCCTTCTAAAGCATTTTCATTTTTCAAGTGTAAGAACATTAGATTTCAAATGCTAATTCCCACTCTTTCTATGGAGGTAATGTGATTCTTTAAACAGGAAAAATTTTGAGAAACTCACTCTTTATTAACCAATTAATAGTGGGAGAAGCTTCATATGTTTAGGAGCTATGCTCTTCCTTCCCTCAAACCAGTATACAAGGATAATGCCATTTCTGAGCACAACTATACCCAGCAGGATGTTCTAAAGCAATGTCTACCATGCGACTGAAAGTAAAGCACTGGTTTTCCATGAAAGGGGAAGGAGTTGGTCTCAGAATGAGGCTTAAGCATGGGACAAAAATGTCATTTTGTCCATTAGTAATAAACAAACAGAAGTTTAAAAATATGGGTTGTTTTCCAAATTTATGCAGTATGTATGAATGTCCTCATGGTTCCTAATGCCCAAATGGCTGTGTCAGAATGTCCTTGCTCACATAGTGAGGCGTGTTTCTCTCAGCCTCCTTTTTAGAATTTCAAGAATGTTGTCCTATGTCCCAATAGTTTTTTACTCAACAGCTACTTCAAGAAAGCATTAGAGAAATGTATTTTTCCTGTCATGTTTTACCTCAGCTTCCTTTAAAAAAAAATACAGAAAAGTTAGGTCACATGGAATGAAATGAGAAAATGGCAAGGCATGTATCAAAAAATGATCCAAAATCCTCATGAATGTTTAGGGTAGGCTCCTTGTTCCCTTGGACAGCTCACACTGAGACCCTAGGACTAGGTCATGGAAAGTAGATTTAAAATTCTTTGCAAATGTAAAATCATATCTTATGTACACTTTTCAAAACTTTTTATTCTTACCTTCAGACCTTAGCCATATAGACATGGAATCATTACTATAAAGCACAGATCAGGAACTCAAATATTTAATCCAGTCTTGAAAACTAGTCCAAAAAAAAGAAAGGTGAATGATAAATCAACTTCTTATTGCCTTCAAACCATCCTGCCTAAATCCTGTTTTTATATAATGCAAAATAAATACCAAATGTGTTTATTCATACTTCCTATAGCTTCAGTTATTTAGATAAACTGGTAAACACGGAAAATCTAAGCAATTTGTAAGACAATTTTTTTTTCTTGTGGGAAGCGTTCTCATTTCATTCTGAATTACTAATAAGAGCTTAAGCATGCTATTTTTATAGACTTTTATAATCTGTTAGAAAGTATATTTCATGACTAACTATAATAAACCATAAGAACATAATCAAATTGAATATGTAAGCCTTCCATAATCTTTTTCATTCTCTTCAAATAGAAATATTTGTATGAGCCATTGTCACAAAACTGACTTTTCATATTTAATCTTTTATTGTATTTGACCCTTATTACAAAAATTTGAGTGTATGTGACTTTGAAATTGTTTTCTATTAAAATTATTATTAACAAGCCTAAGTGATATTCTTCATTAATTTTCAGTTGATTTTTAGGAATTACTAAAATGAAGTATTTTTCAAAAATCTTAATATGTTTGTTACAAATGTATATATTTAGAAATATATGTGAGAGCTGCCCTTAATCTCTGAAAATGTTGCAGCCCACAACCATGTGCAGGTCATCTCACCTGGTTTTTTGTTGTTGTTGTGAAAATGTTCAATTCAGGTTCTACATGGTCAGCTATTACGAGCGGAGTCACAGAATAGCAGTTGGAGCACGCCATGGTTCAGTGGCCCTGTACGACATCCGGACTGGAAAATGTCAGGTAAATAAATCATTGTGACTTCCTCTCCATAAAGTGTGGAAGTTATTGAAAAGAGAGAGAGACCAGCACTTCACCAGTTGACGTGCTGAGCTGCTGGAACATTATGGATAATGCTAAAGGGATCAATAGTTTAATGAAGGACTCAAGGAATATAGAGCCCTACTGTCTTTATTCACTAGGACTGAAGGGCTGCCACAGATGGGTTCATAAGGGAGCTCACAGTGACGTAGCATTGCTCACAAATGACTATGTAGTACATCTCTTACGTTTTCAAGCACAGCTTTCCGATTTTCTTATTTTTGACATGTGTTTTCTGAAAAGATTTTGATGATGCATTGATAGGATGTAATGATTAAACAAAGCTTCAGTTTCTGTGTAAGAAAAATTAGATATTTAGCAATTAGAAGATGGTAATCTAGCCAGAGTTTATAAAAAGAAATCACAGTGGTATCTCATATAGCTCCATACAAAGTAAATTGATGCTGTCTATGAAATAATAATATGCCATTTTTGTACTTTTATAATACTTTTTATGATTTTATAGCACTTTGCTGGTTTTGGAAAATTCTTCTTGGTTTTGATTTTGATCATCTGATTCTCAAAATCTACAAAGTAGGTAGATGGGGCAAGTCTAGCCCCATTTGAGATGTGAGGAAATTGAAACTCAGAGATTTCAATTGTCTTATCCCAGAGTCATGCCATTACCTAATGGCAAATCTAGAGCTAGCCTCCGCTGAGATCATGGTAAAATTACAGTGTTCATTGCAAAATCATGCCAAATCACAGTTTATGTTTCATTGTAGCATTTATTCATGCTTAGATATTCAACTATACTGTAGTATCAGGAATTTCCAGAAGGAATATGAAGAAATTCATAAAAACATGGCTAAAACTTGAGGCTATCTCTGAAATTTAACAAACTATCAATTAATCCTCAAAAAAGCTTCCGTGGCAGCTTTGCATGAAATAGTTCCAAGAGATGGTAACAGGTTGTGGGTAAAAGTTTCAGGGCTCACATAAGTTTAGGGGATTCTATACTAAATACATTACTTTGTGTAGGCCTCCACCTCCCTCTTTTGTGTGTACGTTGTACATGGAATATGCACCATTTGGCTTACTTATTTAGCTGTTGAGTTGTTGGGTGTGTGACCCTTCTTCCCAGTGGTGACCATATTCCTTTATTCTTGTACTTTCATGGAGAGCAGTGAAACCACTCTGCATGTTTGTTTTAAAATTAAATTACATGTTGCTTATAATAGTCTTTCCAAAGAGACAAAGTCTTCAAATAGCATTTTCAAAATCTTTTGAAGATAATTTTTCTTTTTCAATTTCAATTTATTTTTAAACTGATATATTCAAATATAAAAATTATCTGCATCAATGGGATACCACCTGAAAGTTTGATACATATATACATTGTATAATATTTAAATCAGGTTAAATATTTCTGTCTCCTCAAACATTGGTTATTTCTTTATGGTGAAAACGTTCAAAATCTTTTCTTCCAGCTTTTTGAAATGGACAGTACATTATGGTTACATCCAGTTACCCTACTGTGCAATAGCACATCAGAGCTTCTTACTCCTATCTGACTGAAACTTAGTACACATTGGCCAACCTTCCCTCCCCACCCCTTCCCTGCCTCTGGTAAACCACAGGCAATTTTAAGATAGTTTTTAGAAATTGGAGTGTATTAGTAGATAGCAGAGTTGAGTGATATAAACCAAGGCATTTACAAGGTGAAGTAAGAAAGAGAAAGAGACGAGATCTTGTCAAGCTTCTTCAAAATTGAAGTGAGGACAACTTAAAAAGGATTCTTTGGTATTAGGTAGGACATAGTTGCCACCAGTAGCGGATAAAGTATGGCAGTGAGAGCATAGCGAGCTAACCCAAAGCTGTGTGAGAAAAGTGTCAATTACCCATCCATGAGGAAGTGCTAAAGTGTACTTAAAGTGTGCATTTCTTTCCATTTTCTTCTGAGTGGTTTCAGTAATGATCTTAGTAACATTCAAAAAATTAATATTTTGAATGTGTAATTCTTTTCAATTGAACTCCTTGAGGTACATTTAACAGAGACAGTCTTTCTTAAAGGAATCTGTAATGCCATTCATATCCATCTTATTTTCTGTGCATTAATTTAGTACATTTAGATACGTATTGTCTCCACAATGTTTTCTACCTCATCTTCTTGACTTTGGTACCCTAAATATCATTAGTGCCACAGCAGTGACTAACCTTCACCTTCCAGTACTATATTCAGATCACAAAAACAAAGCGAAATCTCTAATCTCAACTGCTTTTGCCAGTTACCATTTATGTTCAATGAGCTTTTAAGAGATTCTCTTAATTCCTTTATTAGTGTTATAATATTTGAAACAAATAAACAGCTGACAAATGGTATATAATATAGTTAGCATGTTTAGAAATGATGTTTTATAGAGTGAGTTAGAGGATCATTCAGAACTAGGAATGCATTTCTAGAATCTCTTGGAATCAGTTACAAAGAAAATGGAATAGTTTCTCTAGCATGAGCAAAGGCATAGATATGACATAAAAAATATAGAAAGGATAACTAGAAAATTCACTTGGCTTTAGGGAAAGGGTCTCAACTGGGTGAAAATATAAGGCAAAACTACCTATGTGGGAGGACTCACAACTGAAGGGTAGGATGATGCCAGAGGCTGAGAGGAGCCCAGTCTATGGCCCGATAGAGTCAGGAACCACAACTGCGAGACTGAAGGAAGGGTCAGATATGTCCCTTGTTATTATTAGATGGGTAAAGAATAAAAGAAAAGTTAACTTCCTTTCTCTTACTTTTGGCATTAGTTTCTTTCAAAAACAAAACAAATAAGCAAAACAAAACAGTTTTTCTTTGGACCTATTCTTCCCAAATCCTGCAGTCATACCACCTTAGTGTCTGATCCCATGGGAAGCTAAGCAGGGTCAGGCCTGATTAGTAGTTAGATGGGAAACTACTTGGGAAAGTGAAAACCATGTGCTGTAGGCTTGGGAGAAGGACCTGGCAACCCACTCCCAAAAGCCAATCAGCCATTGAAAACCTTACATATAGCAGAGAAGCACTAACAATAGAGCCAGCCATGGCACAGTGTTGGGTAGTGCTTCATCTGTTGTACATAGGGTTGCTGAGTCTGTCCCAATTCAGTGGCACCTAACAACATTCTTCCCAAACTGAAATGGGAGATTATGCAAAGCCAGGAGATAAATATAGCATATCTGTCTGGAACATGAATTTTACTTACGTCCAAGGTAGGCAAACTATGGCTCACATCTGGCCTGCCTCCTGCTTTAATAAGTAAAGTTTTATTGGAACACAGCCACAAACATTCAATTATGGATTGTCTACTACAGTGGCAGAATTGAGTAATTGTAGCAGGCTAAGACCATTTCTGATAAACAAGTCTCTAATATTTACTGTCTGGCCTTTTATAGAAAAGGTTCACTGACCTTTAGGATACCTAAGAAGGAAAAGTTAGGTAAATTACCTAAAGGTGATTTAAAATATTGTATAGTGGAGAAGAATGTATAGTGGATAAGAATACTTGAGTCCTATCTCCCTCACTTTATATTATGAACTGGTTTTTGTTTTGTGTTTTGTTTTTGGAAGATAGAAGTCAATGCCAAAATGTAAGAGAAAGGGAGTTAATTTCTCTTTTATTCTTTACCCATCTGATAATAACAAGGGACATATGTGACCCTTCAGTCCCTCAGAGTGGGTTCCCTGACTCTACTGAGCCATGGATTGGGCTCCTCTCAGCCTCTGGCATCATTCTGCCCTTCAGTTGTGACTCCCTCAATCCAGGTGATTTTAAATAGCTTTCTAACCTTGGGAAAGTTTGCTAACTTCTCCGAGCTAAAATTTCCTCCTCTGTAGAAGGTAATAGAAATAGTGCCTATTATTGAAGAAACATTTATCCAAACAGTGTTCAGGATGGTAAGGCAGGGGAGTGCATGGTGAAGGGGGTAGGGATCACTGCAGCAGGGACATGTGGAAGAGAAGAGAGCCTGGACTCTGCTCTGACTTCCACGAGGACAAGTGGAGATTCAGATTCGGGACGCGGGGTGGGGGCATTGGATGGAAAATGATGGAGGGGCAAGGGGTTTCTGGTTGAACTTATTGGACGGCATTTGTTGCTGAAGGCTGACCAGGGTGGTCAGATACCAAGGGCAGGGGATTTTCTCTGAACTGATTTAGCAGGCTTCCTGCTCAAACTAAATTCAACAAGGTAAGGCCTAGCCAAGCAGAGGACTCAAAAGTAGCTTAACTCACTTCTTGGTTAGAAGTAAAGAAGACGATCTGGGTAAAGATTTTAGCAAAATGGCTGCCACCTACTTCATATTCAGTAAGTATTAAGATAAATTTTGACTTACATTATGTTACAATTAAATTACATTAATTTTAGGGAATTTTAAAGATAAAACGAGGGTATGTTTAGATCCTAGGGCTAAGGACTCACTCTCCTCAACTGGGAACATTTTGCTGGAAAGTTGAAGCAGGCTGCCTGAGGCCACGTGTGCTTTTCCTTTCTAAAGGCCAACTTGCCTGTATAATATTAGGCTGGGCCTCTAATGATTTTGAATAACAGAAACTTTGATGCAATTCAATAGTTAAAATCCTGCTGTGCCACTGACTTCACGTTTTTTTAAACT
The DNA here is from genome assembly GCA_007922755.1 of Pedetes capensis. Classification (NCBI taxonomy): domain Eukaryota; kingdom Metazoa; phylum Chordata; class Mammalia; order Rodentia; family Pedetidae; genus Pedetes; species Pedetes capensis. The sequence goes on along the minus strand of VMDO01001634.1, from coordinate 85,842 downwards.
TGGTACCTGCTAGGCAATTTAGGGATATATTTGAGTCATACTGCATTTAATTAAAAAAAAAGAAATCTAACTCCCTATGAAGTACTTAAGTTATACTGATAAGCAGTGCTTTTGCTAAGCAGGCAGATTAGAGCCTCTGACTTCCTTATAGGTATGTGCGGGGTTAAATCAGGAATGAAAATTTCCCCTTTAGCAATATTTGCCTTTGTTTTGGCAGACCTGATATCCTGTCTCACGGATGTCCAGTCCTTTCTGAATGCATGCTTTCTAATAACTGCTGACTCTGTGCAAGCTTCTCTTAGGCTCATGTTACTGAGTTTTCCTTAGGAAGTTTGTTCTATGTCACTTGGAAGCTTGCGATCTACTTTGATAAATCTAGGCTCTTAAGAGCAGAGACCAAGAAAACACTTGGAAACAAATATGGAAACAGTGGTCATCTCTTTGATGATCATTGATGTAAGAAGGATTGTGTACTCCTGGATTTGTTCCACTTAAACCGTCAAACAAAATTCTGGAAGTCTTGAGAAGGTTGTGAAAAGAAACGTCCCAAGTTGTGGCAGACAGGAAACTCGCTCTTCCACAGTGACAGTGCACTTGCCCACATTACACTGAGCATTCAGAAGTTTTTGACCAAAAATGACATGACTCGTGTGCCGCACCCTTCTTACCCTGCAACCTCATGAACTTGCCTGTGTGACTTTTTCTGTTTCCACGGATGAGACAAGTCCTTAAAGGGAAGATGTTTTGTCCATGTGGAGGTGGAAGAAAAAATAGTAGAAATACTAAAAGGCATCAAAATCAAGGAATTTAAAACCTGTTTTGAGCAATGGAAAAGCTGTCTCAGTAGAGGTATTGTATTCAACAGAGGGTACTCTGAAGATGACTGAAGTTTGAACATGTAAAAATAAATACATGATTTTTTATAAATAAATTCTAGGGTTTTTTGGGTCCCCCTTTGCACTTTTTTACCATTCTTTGACAAAGCACTACAAAACCAGCAGTGACATTTGAGAGGAACAAATGTGTCTAGACTTCTCTATGTCTGAAATTACCAAAAGAACTTTATTATTGAAATAATAATAAGTTTAAGTAAGTTCCTTTAAAAACCTGTTTATTAAAGCCCCATATTGTGAAGTGTCTGGTACACAGTAGATGCACAATAAAAGTTAATTAAAAAAAAATGAGTCTTTTGAGTAAAATTATAGTAAGAAAGTCTGCAACCATAGCGCTGTGGCATCTGATCCTGTCAGCTCTCAGAAGCTGAGCAGGGTCAGGCCTGGTTAGTACTTAGATGGGAGACCACTAGGGAACACCAGATACTGTAGACTTGGGAAAATGACCCGGCAACCCACTCCCAAAACTCAATCCGCCTTTGAAAACCTATGCGTGTAGGGTCACTATGAGTCAGATACCGATTAGAAGGCACCTAACAACAAACAACAATACTAAGAAATACAATATGGAGCTGGGTGTGGTGGTGCACTCCTATAATCCCAGCAACTCAGAAGGCAGAGGCAGGAGGATTGCAAGTTTGAGGCCAAAGGCATCCTATGTAACTTAACGATAGCAAATAAAGAATGAGGTAGGGGCAGCTCAGTGTTCGAGTGCTTGCAAAGTACATTTAAGGTCCTAGGTTGAACCCATTAGTACTGAAAAAAAAAAAAAAGACATAGTAAACAAAAACAAAATGTGCCAAAATCACATAAAAATATTAATTTGGGTACAGTTATATTTCTATCTCAGTATGTCAGAATCATCTCATCAAATTGTTTCTATGTAAGGAAAATAGAACATATTTTCAGAAATATCGTAGTAAATAGTAAATATCATAGTAAATAGTAGATTTCTTATGAACCATGGAAAATATCTACATTTCTATAGTAGACCATGACCAAGCCTGCCATAGGCCAGATAATGAAGAAAAAAATAGAAGCAAAAGTTAACGGAATATGTAGAACTATGGCAACCGTGGTCTAGCTGTAATTCCTCATGGAAGAGGAGGCAGCTTCTAGAATGCTGATGTGTGCCGCATCCCACAGCCTAATGGAATAAAAAGCAGTGAGCTAAGTGTGAGCTCCTCTGGCTTTCCAGATTCCTTAGTCTATATGCGATGGTTGCATTGGCCTCTGAACCGAATGCAGAAAGATGAGAAAAGGAGGAGGCAGCAGGACACTACATCCATTTCTTTGTACCCGTAGCTCCTTAATATCCTCTGCCTGCTCCTTTGTGATTCAGTAATGTGCTCTGCCCACATCTGTTTGCACCAGTCTTTGACTTACTCCATTGTCGTCCCCCTGACTTACCTTCACTCTTCAGCCAGCACTACTTCAGCAGTAGTTCAGCAGTATTGTCATATTCAAGCATCTGCCAAGCATTTACCTAACCTAACCAGAAGAGCAGAACAACCACCTTAAAGTGTATGTGGAAGATAAGGAAAATTGCCTTACTCTTCTGTTAAGCTCTTTTCCTCTCTTTATCATTCTTATCTCAAAGACAAAGTCACTTTGAGGACTAATCTTACCAGTTTATAGAATACATCTGTTGCTACATCATTCTTTATGGAGCCAGGAGCCAGTTCAAGTTTTATGGACCTACAATATAAATAACTTGGTAGTATTTACATTAAGAAAAATAAATTAGAGATTTGTGTAAAAATAAATAAGTAAACTTCATTAGCTTCATGGTGCATCCAATCTTTAACAACTCCTTCACAGTGGTATTTTGTAATCCCTCTGTAGCTACCATTCTTCTCCTCGATACCTCTCCTTCCTTTTGCTGATGTCTGTGGCACATCAGTGGTCTGCAGCATCCCTCTGCACACCTCACAGCCTCTGCCTTTACAGAGGCACTGAAAGCACTCGCTCTCTTGGCATGGTTTAATATAACGGACTTCCCTCTCTTTCAAATTCTGTCTTCCCTTGACTTCCATTGCACTGTCATCTGTCTTAGTTTTCATTTTACTATCTCATTAGCTAGATTTCTTTATTTCTTGGAGTACTTTAATGTTAATTCTTATCATTTCTACTACCCAGTGTATAGATTTCTTCTTTCATCTATTCTTTTTGCTGACTGACTAAGAATCTATACATTATTATTGACTCTGTCCAGTCAGTCCCTGTAAGCAGGAGAGACAAATCAGGTCTGCAGCTGGGCCCTGCATAAGCTCCAGATCCATTCCTTTTGTTTTGTTTGTTTTGTCTTGTTTTGTTGCAGTCCATGGGGGCTGAAACCAGGGCCTCAAACATACTTTGCAAATGCTCTAACACTGGGCTGCACCCCCAGCTCATTTTTAATATTTTGGGTCAGGGTCTTGCTAAGTTATACAGGCTGTCTCTGCCCTCAATCTCTCTATCCTCATGGCTAGGCCCCCACATCACTGGCATTATAGGTGTATGCCACTACCTGGCTTCAGCATCATGATTTTTAATGATCTGCTAGATATTTCTATTTAGATATCTTATAGTCCCAAATTCAATGTGTCAGAAAATATCTCTAGCTCCTGCTCTCTACCAGCATCCCTTCTACCCAAACTTTTTCAATTAATGACATAATAAAATGACACCACAATCGCCCTGCCTTTCCTTTACCCAGTCACCAAGTTCAGATAACTCTTCCTTTGCACTATACCTGAGGCCTACCTCTTTGTTAACACCCTAAATTAGGTCCTTACCCTATTCTTCAAGGCTTTTGAGGTTCTAGTGTTGATTTACACACAGACACAATCCCTTCCTCCTTTAAGCTTTGTCTCATTCAATGACACCATCTTGTATCATTCCCTGTCCCAGTCTTCTCCCAGATTACATAAGAGGCATTCAAAAAGACCTGTTGGATAATTTATTATTGCCAAAGGATTTCAGAAGATGCTCCTTTCCAGTTACATTTATTTGGATTATATCAAAATTCTTCACCTCACCAAGAATATACACTTACTCTCTACTCATAGCCAAAGCATTTCTGGTGAATAAAAATGTCAAAGGCAATCCACACTAAGATAATGCTCAACATTCAGAAATATCTGTTGGATGATATATAGTTCATGAACGTACCTACACTCACACATTGTCATCCAGAATTAATAGTTTACATTGGGGTTCACTCTTGGTGTTGTACATTCTTTAAGTTAGAACAAATGCATCATGACATATATGTACCATCACTGTACCATAAAGAGTAGTTTCACTGCCCTAAAAAATTTCATTATGCAACTTTTGGGCATATTTTATTATTTTTAGTGTAACTTCTTGGATGTCCTGTGCTAAGTCAAAAGATTTGTACACTTGATTACCAGAATGCCCTGAAATTGTTTTCTCACACATAGTTTATGAGCATTAGTTTCTCCTTACCCTCCCTAATATTTCTGCAAATAACGGGATAACTTTGAACCATGGTTGTTCTCATAAAAAAATGAAACTCCACAGTTGGTCTATTTTGCTTCCTGTAATTTTCATCTTAGACAACAGACTGTTTCTTCATTTATTCATGATTTATTATTCATTTTGTTTACTTTTTTAAAAACCTTATGTTGATTCTTCTCTGTGCCAGGCAGCACATTACATGCAAGAGATTGCAGTAAACATGAGCTATATTACATGTAAGAAATCACAGAATAAATATGAACATAATTCTATGTAAGAATTCACAAAATAAATGTGTCCCTCAAGGAACAACTCTGCTAGGGAAGACAGACATAACCCACCATGGATGGAGTGTGACCGGCCTTTTAAGAAGGACAGCTCATAGCATATAGGAGAATACAGGAGGTCTAACCCAGATTTGTGTACGAGTTTGGGGAGAGTTGGTCAGGAAGGGCTCCCTAACCAGGATGACATCCGAACAAAGCCACTAACAGTGAGGAATAGGCAAAGAAGAGGAGGGACAGGGACGGTATTCCAGGCAGAATATATATAACATATGCCAAGCCTGGAAGATCAGGAAGCACAGAGAAAGCGTGCTTAACAGAACCTTCAAAACTGCTTTCTCTCATAAATGAGGATCGTTTGTATTAACAACAGTTTCACATCGGCATTTTACTGGGAGTTGCACAAATCTTATGTGAGAAGCAGTTACTCCAATATATAAATAGAGACATTTCTCATTTGTGACTTATTAAATGCTAAATTAGTAACATAGGTCTTATAAATAAATTACTTAGTGTTAGCAAAGTATTAAAGAAATTGATTGAATGATGGCATTTTCTATTAACTAAAATATTATTTTTATTTATTATTATTTTTATTTATTAATATTATTTTATTTTATTCTGTTAACTAAAATATTATTTAGGAAAACAGGGGCTTGCTGAGATATGTAGGTGTTTTCAGTATGGGATTTAAGGTATTTTATAAAAATAAACCAAAGTAGTTTTCTATAATGCAGCACTCTAAGGTGCTAGATATCAAAAGAAGGCTAATACTCAAGCTAAACAGAAATGCTAGCACACACACCTATATCAGTGAAAGTTTGGACAACAAAGTGTTCTTCTCTCTTAAAATAACAAAGATTTTACTTCTAGTTAGGAGGAGCAGTGGACCTTAGAGATTTTATGGACAGTAAGATTGATGTTTCTTTAAGGCCAAGTTTTAAGCTCCGGGCACAGTTTTCACTGAGCAGAAGTCTATAGTGCTTATACATCAAGGGCACTTACGTGGTGATTGTGAAAATTGCAGTGAGAATTGACTAGAGTACTTAGTCAGACAGTGACATTTTAGATATTTTCTTCTTGCTCTTTTCAGCATCTGGTTTTATGGCAGATGCTTCCCATGACATTGTGGAGCAACACCCAGAAATATGGCATCAGGGGTGATAATAAGATGAATGGCTCGAGAAGACAATGGCTTCCTGACACTGTTGAAGAATTACCTCACAGGCTTCTTGTTTTAAAAGTGAAATGCTATTTAGAGAAGAAGCTCTAGGAAAAGAAACTAACTGAAACAGAGCTTGGACTCAGACTATTATTTATTCTGAAAGTTTAAAAATCTTCAAAGAATATTTTTAATTGACTACAGCATAGAAAAAAATTTTTCTGTTGTTTATTTATCCCTCTAGTCATTGAGTATTTCTCATATCAGTATTATGCTTTGAATGTCAGTATTCAAAAACTTTGCACAAAGAAAGGAAATTAAATCCTTGTTGTTGTTGGGTGCTATCCAGTTGGATCTGACTCATAGTGACCCTCATAGGGTTTTCAATGGCTGATTGTTTTGGGAGTACATTGCCACATCTTTCTCCCATTTTTGCAGTGTTGGGGATCGAACCCAGGTCCTCAGAGAGTGCAGAGCAGCACTCTACCAACTGAGCTAACCCCCAGCCCAATTAAATCCTTAGTAATACCTATATTGGAAATACATAAGGCATAGAGTTCTGTTCTGTTTGTTTGTTTGTTTTGTTTTGTTTTGTTTTGTTTGCGGTACTAGGGGTTGAACCCAGGGCCTTGCGCTTGCATGCTCTGCAAGTGCTGGACCACTGAGCTGCACCCTCAGCCCATATTTTTTGAGACAGGGTCTCGCTAAATTGCGCAGACTGCCTCTGGTCTCGAACTTGCAATCCTCCTGCCTCCGCCTCACGAGCCGCTGGGATTACAGGCGTGCGCCACCGCGCCCGGCTGAGTTCTGTTCTTTACAAACCTTGTAGTTACACCAAACATTTCAACACATCGGCAAGTACAATGAGCATTAGCTTTGGTTAACTCCAGGTAAAGTGCACTGGGGGAGAAGAGCAATAGTGAGTGGACTTTATATTACAGAGAGCCCTACCAACCACTGGCATGCTTCATGTGTTGGACCAGTTAGAATATTCAACAGAAGGAGTAGAGAGCCTCAGTTACCCCAGGGTCAGTAAAGTGGAAGTCAGTTAAAGAATTCTGTTATACTATGTCTTCAGTGCTTGATGTCTGGAAGTATGAAATGCAGAAGGGCATTTCTTGCTTGAGTAGGCAAGGTATTCACATTCTGGTAGGAAGACAAAGGTCAAAGAAATAAGTCCAGGAAAGTTTCAGTGCTACAATGAGTATGATAGGCCACATGGAGGAAAGAGTGAAGGCAGGGAACACAAACAGGAGGAAGTTCATAAAGAATGGCTATTGGAGCTGCTCTTTCAGTAGGTGTTCTGTAGGTACACACAGAAACATCATTTAACCCATGGGCCATCCCAGGCTCAGTGAGGCTTTGGCATGCCCAGAGGAGAGATGCGAGAGAGTGCAGGTATAGTGGAGGAAGAAGGAGACAAAGCCTGAGGGATCATAGCCTTCCCTGACAGATGCGTCATTTTGGAGCCTCTAGGTCAGCAGTAAGAAACTCAAATGCTATGGGCCAAGGTATTGAGGTGGTGGTGGTGGTGGTAGTGGTTGGGTGCCATGGAGTTGGATCCAACTCAATCCCGTGTACAACAGAACAAAACATTGCCCAACACTGTGCCCTGCCTGGCCCTTGTGTCAATGCTTCTCTGCTATTCATAGTTTTCAAAGGCTGATTGTTTCAGAATTGCTTTGGGAGTCAATTGCCATATCCTTCTCCCATTTTTCTGGTGCTAGGAATTGAGCCTAGGACCTCAAGAGAGTGCAGAGCAACACTCTGCCAACTGAGCTAAACCCTAGCCCCATGGGCCAAGTAGGCAACATAAATTAATGAGATAGTCTTGTTGGGGATAAGAAGCTGAAGCAGGAAGATCACAAGTTCAAGATTTGTCTGGGCTATCTAGAGAGACCTTGTCTCAGAACAAAATAAACAAATAAATGATAAGCCTGCTTGGTTTATTTTTATTTTTCAATTTTTGGTAGTGCCATCTGAGAAATATTTCTCATTTTAATTCTATCTATAATACAACAATTAAAGCCTTTAATAAAATGCCAGCTGGCTTCACACCTCAATGTGAAGTAGGACTGGGAAAGATGAGGATCACGGGACACTGGAGAGCATGGGCTCTGTGAAAAGACCAGTTAGGGCTCAGATCCAAAAGTGGGCGTCATGTGCAACCGCAGACCTACTGTTGACTGATCATCTGATTTTTTTAAGATATGTTGAAAATCTGGATTTTTATTTTAAAATCTCCCAGTTTGTAAATGTTAGTGACTGGTTTCAAATATTTTTTTTAGAGTGCACAAATCAATACTGTGCTGAATACATGGTGTTAGATTCAAAGAAGCCATCTGAAGACTTTTAAGCAGGGGATCTACAGGCTCACATACTCCATTTTGGAAGATCCCTATCAACACAGTGGAGGATGGATTAAAGATTTGCCCTTAGACACTTTGGTAACAGTCCAGGCAGCAGTTGATCAGGGCTCATTTAGCGTCAGTGGTGGCTGGGTGAGGGAAAGGAGAAAGAATCATGATATCTAGCAAGTAGATTAGAATGAGCTTTAAAACAAAGTATATGGAAAATATAAGCTAAGTGAAAATATAAGCTGGTACTATCATGAACAAGTAAAACCAGTATTTTCCAAGAACAAAGAAAACAAATAGGCTATAAACTGGTAGGAAAGACAGACATGTAGTCGGAGAGATTTAGTTTAGACACAGTAAGGAATTTTTAAAATAAAAGAATTGTAGAATTATTTAGAAAGATTCAATAACTAGTGTATTTCATCTGCAAAGTAATAGAAGCAACAAAAGAGGCTTTAAATTAAAGAATTTGTTGTTTCATACAATAAAATATCCAGAGGTAGCTGGTGAAGTGAGCAGCTCAGTGGGCTGCTCACAGACCTTAGCCTTTCCAACTCTGTTCTAGTGGATCCACCATCTTGGCCTATTACCCTAGGCTGCCTCAGGGTACAAGACAGCTGCCAACAAGCCAATAATCTATGCAGAGAATGCCATCCTGAGGCAGAAGGGGAAAGTTTTAACAGCGAGTCCATCCTTAGAGAAAGCCTGTGCTTTTATCTCTTAACCAAAATTGCATTAGTTATCCATTTTTCAACCTGTTTATGGCCAAGAGAACGGTATTATCATGATTGACTATTTGAGATTCCCTCCTGGGAGAGGCAAAAGTCATCACCTCCCTGAGGCAGGGTGTTGGCCTGAGGAAAGCGTCCAACTCCTGCCTCTCTGTGGGAACTCGGTCACCTTTTCCCTGGAGTGCTCTAAGACAGGTAAACAAGAAAATATTGAGGGCAGAGGGGCTTGGACACCTGCCGTTCCCCCTACTATCTTTGAAATGTATACCATCCTACTGGCCAGCCATCTCTAAGCCAGCCTTTTTGCCTACAAAATAGAGGTAACTCTAGGTCTTAATTAACAGAGTATATTTTGATTCATGATGTTACATTTTAAGTGCTCAGTGACACAGTGGTGATGGGTGGCTTAATTGTTGTTGTTGTTAGGTACCATCAAGTCGGTATTCAACTCATAGCGACCTTATGTACAATAGGCGAAACAGTGTTATTACTGCTTCTCTGCTGTTCATAGGGTTTTCAATGGCAGATTGACTTTTGGGAGTGGGTTGCCGGGTCCATCTCCCAAGCCTACAGCACCTGGTATTCCTAGGCAGTCTCCCATCCAGGTACTAACCAGGCCCGACCCTGCTTAGCTTCCGGGTTCTGACAGGATGGGATGCCACAGTGGTATAGCTACAGACAAGTTTGCTTAATAGTCATCTTTAAAGGGCTGTCCACTTTTGAGTTTCTGAACACCTAAGAGAGGTTTTGTCTTAGTCTAAGAACAAAACTCTGACCATTTGGAAACATCTTAAAAGTAGTCATTAACAGGATAGTTACTAGACGTCTCCACGTTCCTTTGGACACAGTGAGTTGGGTGGATAAGCACAGGGTATGTCCAGGAGACTTGGCTCTGATCCTTTTCCAGCCCCACCCAGAGGCCACAGACCCCACACCCAGGACTTCTGGGTGCTGACAGGACAGGCTTGCCCTGCAGAACTTAAGGTTCCTCATCCCTCCCCTTCAGCTGGTGTGTTCCTGTCTCAGAGGCAGCTGTGAAGCAGCCATACTTGATGACAAAGTAGATACTTAGAAGTAATGTGCCTTCATTCCTTTGAATGTTTATTTATGCAATTATGTTGTTCCATAAGGGGACAGCTTAATCTAGAATATTCAGTAATGCAGAGCAAGGTAGCGAAAACAGTTTACTTTCAAGGGAATGACAGAAGCAAGAAAATATCTCTATAGTTGCCACCACACCAAATTAAATGCTTTTTTCTCACACACACTGAAAGTGGTCCTTTGTAGTTAGAAGAAAGCCAGCTTCCGCAAGCCTCTTCAATTTCCCTTGTGTGAGAGTCCCAGCATATGGCATTGTTACTGTGTTGCTATAATTTATGTAAATGCATTGTCAGAGATGAATTAAAACTTACAGTTGTAAATCTACAAGGACACAGCCATAACTCACACAGATTTATTACTTGCAGACACGTATATCAAGCCTCTGGAATTACTGCCTCTACACTAGGCAGAGGTTAAAGAAGAAAGTAACAACTTACATGCCATTATACATATACAGCCATTTGTCATTCATTGGTAGTGGTATGAATACAAAATACAAGCCTGTGGAATGTCCTTCATCCACATAATATGGTCCCTAAATTTCAGCAAGAATGCTAAGAGAAGCATTCTCAAAGAGCACCCAAACCAGTAGTCAGGAAATTTAGTGTTAAATCCACTTACTAATTTTGTTATTTAACTTTTCTGAGCTTAAGGTTATTAGGTATAAGATGATCTTTTTTCCCCCAATACTACAGGATTTAACGCAGGGCCCTCAGGCATGCTAGGCAAGTTCTCTACCACTGAGCTGTACCCCCAGCCACTTTTTTATTTTGGAACAGGATCTCACTAAGTTCCGCAGGCTGCCTCTGGCGTCAAGCTGTGCTCATCCTGCTTCAACCTCCAAGTAGCTGGGATGATAAGCATGTGCCGCTGCACCCAGCTTATAAGATGATTTTTTAAATTTATAAATGTTAGTGGGATACAGAGTAATAAGCCATTTGCTGTATCCATTAGGCAACTATTAAATCAGTTTTGCTTACACATTCATCTCCTTACATATTTTACAGAACAGTATGAACTAAGTAAGAAAAGAAAGCAGAAATTGTAATTAATATGCAATGAGAATGGTATGCAATCATGGGTTATACACTTTCATTGATTTTTTTCTTCCCTTTTTTTGTTCATGTATCCATATAGTTGCATCCTGTATTTTGTGTTTTTCCTCTCCCTCTTTACTCCTCTATATTGTTCCCTCTCCCCTTCCCCCTTTCTTTAACATCTGCTCCCACCTGCTGATCCATTCCTCCCTCCTATTGGTATTTGCCATTATAGGATGATTTTTAAAAACTTATCAATATTACCCAGCATGCCTTTTGTGAAGCATCCATGCAGGTATGCATTCATTCAACATATGTTTATTGAGTACCTACTATATATTAGGTACAATTTTTTTTTTTTAGGTTGAAAGAAATAATTTTATCCAACATCCTTTATTTTGCAAAACTAGAAAATGAAGCCAGAAAGTTAAGGTGCTTTGGAAAATTGCAAAGCCCATTCAAGGAGAAGTAATTGTTAATTATAATATGAAGCCAATAGCTCCTCTGTATGATGATGTATACTTCATGAATGTTTCCATCTGTCTAGACGTTCCTTTCCTATTAATTCACTGGGCATTATCATTTAGCATTGTTCTTCCCAAATCATGTGATACATCAGAACCATGTACAGAACTTCAATATTTTCACCAACCTCAAACCTTCTGAATCAGAATCAACAAGGCAGGAACCCAGGCACATACATTTTTGTAGAACACCCTTAGGTAATTCTAAGGCAGGCTAGAGGTTAGAAACCCTAAGTTTACTGAGTAAAATCGCAGACTACAGGAGGGAAAAATAAGATGCTAATTATTGTGAATTAATGTTTAAATCCTCAAGGTCTGTGAAATAAAATAATTTAAAAATGAAAACTTCCTTTAGATCTAGACTTATACTGCCTGAAGTAGAGCCTTAGGATGAGTGGAATTTGATTTTTTTTGTATTGTCATTGGAAAAACAATATAGTAACAGCATGGAGAAATGTTTAGAGGAGAAAAACCCATCCCAGTCCCTCCAATCAATTATTCTATGGTTATACATTACTCACATAGGTAAGCACTGTTTGAAATCATGGTCTACATACCCACATATTGGCTTTACAATACTACCTAAAATCATAACATTTTAGTAATAAAGTTTTGGTTATTCCTTTCTATCCAGAAATTTCTCTCACTGTCCTGCACTGCCCTGGAGCTACAATTCCTGGCTTTCACTTTGCATTTAAGAATTTTGCTGTTTCCTTGTGCTAACCTTCCCAGCCAGAGTTTAAAGTTGGTGGAGCTCAGAACGGACATAGCCTCCTTTTCTGACCACGGTCTCCCTTTTGATGCCTTTTCAGTTCTTCAGATTACAATAGGAAGGAGCCTCTAGCAGATAAAATCACTAATAGAAAATGTACTGATCGAAGTCACCAATATCTACCTAACCCCTTGTAGCTTTTCCCTATTTATGACTTTTTCTCCGACTACTCAGATACAGCACAGAATTCAAGATTTTCCAATCTTTGGATATCTCTCTCAATTTGGTAGGGTCTTTTCTCTTGCCATAGCATCCATTCCCATAATTTACTAATATAGCAAATATTAAGAACTGGCACTAATGTGCTAAAGGCTACGTCCTATTGAAATAATATACTTCTGTAAATGTTATGAGTTGAGTAGCAACTTTCACAGGGTTTCCAATGGCTGATTGTTTTGGGATTGCTTCGGGAGTGGATTGCCTCTTCCTTCTCCTGTTTTTGCAGTCCTGGGGATCAAGCCTGGGTCCTCAGAGAGAGTGGAGCAGTGAGTTTAGCTCACTTGGCAAAGTGCTGCACTGTACTCTCTGAGGCCCTGACTTCAATCCCCAGTAGTACAAAAATGGGAGAAGGACGTGGCAACTCACTCCCAAAACAATCCTGAAAAGCAGTCAGCCATTGAAAACCCTATTAGGGTCACTATAAGTCAGACTATGAGTCAGACCTGACTCCACGACACCTAACAATAACATAAATGTTGTGAAGAAACTAATGCTTCCTCCATGGATGGAACTGGGAGAAGAGTTTTGGCTGCCCTTGCTTTTCTAAGAAGCCTGTGAAATTGCCAGAACATAGCCACTTCCATATTTGGGGAAAATACTAAGTGTTTAGTGTGTTGCCATATCCCTAGGACTATACTAAGAGAAGGGCCTGGGATTTAGCTCAATTGGTACAGCACCGCTCTGCAGTCTCTGAGGTTCCAGGTTTGATACCTAGCACCGCAAAAATAGGAGAAGGGCATGGCAATCCACTCCCAAAGCAATCCCAAAACAGTCATCAAAAACCCTATGAGGGTCACTATGAGTCAGACGTGACTCCATAGCACCTAACAACAATAATACTGATAGAAATTGTGCACTTTGAAGATTTTGCAATAGAATAATTGTAAACCCTCCCCTGCGGTAGCCAGAGCCTTTCCCTTGCCCACGCCCTGGAGGTCTGTGGGATTTTGCTAAGGCTTCTCCAGCCACAGGCTAGTTACAGGTGCTCCGAAGCCCACAGTAGGGATTAGAGATTCAGGCAGAGAGCTCTTTCTGCCTTGAGGTCACGACAAGACAGGGAAGAGGTTCAGTGTTCTTCCCAGGTACTTGCGTTTTAGAGATACAGACCATTTTGGATTTCTGAGCTCTCCCCTTTTCCCACAGCCATTTTTAACTTAAAGGGGCACCTTGTGATGCACCCCACCCCCTCCCCAAGCTGTTGGTTCACATCTGCAAGCCTTGGCTTGCCCCACCCCCGTCCCCTAAGCTGCTTTAGCATACCAGAAACTCTGGAACAGGCATAGAGCCCTGGGTAGAAGCCCAATTATTTAACAGATGTTAGTGTTGGGCTCTGTGTCAGGCACTGAGGTAAAATGAGAAGTAAAACAGACAATTCTTACACCACTTGTGGGCTTAGGCTAATTGAAGAGTCAAGCAAATAATCAAATCAGCATATTATTACATTTTAAAATCAATTCTATGAGCGGAGTGAGAAACGTTAAGGTTGCCCAACCAAAGATGACCTGACGGAACTTGTTAAAAAGTCACCCTCACTGCTGTGTGGGGAATGATGGGAGGAGGAGGAAAGCAGAAATGGGGAGACCGGAGCCAATAGCAGCCTGCACTGGAAAGAAGATAATGGAAATGGACCAGGTTAAGTTCTAAAAGCAAAACTGACTGAACTCATGATGTTTTGAATGGAAATTAAGAAAGTGAGGCATTCAGGACCTGTCACTGGGACACCGGCAGAGTGGTACAGCTCAGTGTGGCCCTTTAGCATGAGGAGTTCCCCTAGTTGGGACTTCCACTCAGGTTAAGCCAGGTCCTTGACTTCATCACAGAAAAGAATTTCAGGATGAGTCATCAAGAGTGAAACAAAGTTGTAGAGCGTATTAAGTCCATACTCTAGAATACATGTGGGCACTCAGAGAGGGAGAGAGAGGCACCCAGGACACAGACATGGGCTTCCCAGGAAAGCCTAAAAGGAAGAAAAGCCCCTGGGCACGTGCTTTCTCCAGTTTTCTTTAACCTAGGGCACGCCCCATGTGTTGTCAGTCCCAGGTGCTTAACCCTGGGTGCCCACTGTGATGTGAGCCTCAAGCGCCTAGGAAGTCCCCTGTCATGGGCTAAGGAGGTGCCAATAAGATTAAAAGGGAAGATTCCATTATTTAGGTGTAAGAAGAAGGTCATGAAGAAGTTACCTGGCCATGTTTCCATCAAGCACAGAATTACAGAGGGGAAAACAAGGTCAAATTCAAAGGTTATGTACATTTTTGACCGCAAGCATGGCTTATTATTATTTCAACATTTTCATCAATTTAAAATATCTCTCCAAAATAATGTCTCTAATGCAGCCAGTTTTCATAGCAGTTTTGGTAATTGTGTCAAAGTTCTTGATTCCCAGCTGGTGAGATTCAAAGCAGATTCTGGGGTGAAAGCTTTTTCCTTTCCTGTGGCCCCCAGTTTCCATATCTTTCTATCCTACCTCATACCATTCCCAGGTTTTTGGCATGAGCAACTGATTAGATGAGAAACTTTGGAAGAGGAGATCTGGGGAATAAAGAGTTGTAGAAAATTAATAGTTACATTTTTGACGTTAGCCTTGAGATACCTAATAGTACATTGGGCAGATGTCATATATGTTGCTCTAGGCATGGCTCTGCATCACAGGTGACATGTCAGGGCTACACATCAAAATTTAGACATCATTGGCATGCTGGTATATTTAGAACCACGGCAGCATGAATATAGAGTGGGGAGGAAAGAGGGCTGGGAGAGATGCATCTGGCAAAACTGAGAATGGCTGATTTGCAGGCCTGAAGAAACTGAACAGAATAGTGTCTTAGAAACCGTTAGAGCAGTGTCTTATGGAAGAAATGCTGTGGAAAGGTTCATTCCATCAGATTCAGCAACAGAAGGCCATTGGTGGCTCTACAGAAGCAGCCTCGGTGCAGTGATGAAGGTGGAAGCCTAGCAGCAAGGTAGCAAGTGGAAAGGCAGGCTATGTAGACCACTCTTTGAAAAAGCTTGGCTAGAAAAACAAGAGAGAAAAAAAGAGTCTTGCTTTTTAAGATGCATCTTTATAAGCATGCTGGGAGGTGTTTGCTGCTAGAGCACACCGGACCTGTGGTTTACCCAAGTGAAATCATCAGCAATAGGAAAGGGTTTCACAAAGGAAGGAAGATGTTTCAGATTTTTCATGAGCAGAATACCCCTGCGTGTTATCTGCATATTGATACTTGTTAACTTGATTATTCTGAACCATTTTAATATCAACTTAATGTCAACCCAAAGAATCCAGGTGACATTAAAGTCTGTACCAATGAGAGTAATAAGGAGATCACAGAGAAAGACTTGTGAATCACAGAAGAACAGTATCTTAAGTTTGTATCAAAAGCCTATACTT
Source organism: Pedetes capensis (assembly GCA_007922755.1). Taxonomy (NCBI): domain Eukaryota; kingdom Metazoa; phylum Chordata; class Mammalia; order Rodentia; family Pedetidae; genus Pedetes; species Pedetes capensis. The sequence continues at coordinate 69,915 of VMDO01001634.1, read as the reverse complement.
GACATTAATGAGGATCATTTGTCCAGGGGTTTTAAAGGCATAAATTAATTTGGTGGATTTTCAAAGCACTCAGAATCTTAGTATTTATAAAAGCAATTTCTCAAAAGTCTTATCCTTAAGGAGCATATCTTTCCTTTTTTTCTTTTTCTTTTCTTTTTCTTTTTTTTTTTTTTACAGGGCATTCTTTTCATATTAGAAAAGAAAAAGGTGTCAGTGTTGATAAGCATGATTTCAAAATTCTTTTTCTTAATTTTTTGTGAATAAGAGGGATGGTGATTGTATTTACATTTCTGAATTCCCATCAAAAAACCCAAGTAGCCTCATGGGCTTGATCTGTTTTCATGTGGTTTAGGCATCTCACTGAAAGAAGATTTCATCTTCACTCAGATTTTTCACCTTTTCCATAAAGCAAATAGAGAGCTGCTTACAGCAGCCTTTGTCTGGCTTTGGCATTGATTTTAAATCACCTGGATTGATCATGTGGTTATGGGACTTTAAAAATCCCACCAAACACCAAAGCTTCCGAACACAATTAGCATCGAGGGGTTTTTAATTGGCTAACATTATGTCCATAGGAATGCATTCTAAATTATCCTTAATTTCTGTTCATGTTAAGTAGGAAAAGGAACCATCCTAATATATAGTGTCTGGGGTTCTGTGGATGTTCTCTGCCCATGCAGAAATGTTCCTCGATTTCAAAATGAGGACGCATCTGAAATCCATGTCTGTCTTTGAGTGTTTCTCTGCCTAGGCAGCTTCCTCAGCCAATGAGAGGAGAGCATGCAGATCCACCAGCTGTCATGTCACACACTGCTCAGCTGCAGGACAGCAGCCCAACTTAGGCAGGCTGATCTCAACCAGCTTTGACAAAGAGGTGGAAGGTCTAAAATTAAGTGGGTCAACACAAATTCTCTAATAATAGGTAGATGTGAAGGGACAGCAAGGGATCCCAGAGGAAACCTGCTTTTTAAAGACTGCTGATATTATTGCTTTTCATTTCAGACTTCATTAGAAGCATCTGCATCTGAACCATCGTGTTTGATAATAAAACAGTTCCTGTTTTTCATGAATTACTTTTTACATTCTATAAAAGTTGTATTTTAAAGAAGGAAGTATCTGTAAAGCTTCAAACTACTTTTAGAAGCAGACTTTCCTTTTTTAAGGCAGTTATTTTTCTGTGCCTTGCTATAGCACCTCAATTTTGTTGTCATGGTGACCAGATAATATAATGTAACTTTTCAAAAATGGAAACCTGCTTTTGACTGTATTGCATCAAACTACCAGTCATAAATAGAAGAATTCAGAGTGGGTAATTTATACCTAATATCTCCTAGCTAAAGCCTAAATTTATTTTATAGACATCAGATTTAAATAATTAAACACACACACACAGAGCAAACTTCTTGTCAGTGCCCTATTAGTAAAACATAATAAGCATCAACAAAGGAATTAGTTTTTAATTCATATTCTTTCCAGCTGAAAAAGATGTTCCCAGATAATTATAATTTTGGAACATTCTTATGGTAGCACCTTAATGAATACCATAGAGCCATTTTTCTCACTACCTATAAGTAATTGTAGTGTATAAAAGAAACCAGACAGTCTCATCACCGTTCTGAGCAAATAGAAAACATGCTTTCAAAATGCAATTAAAGTGCTATAAGAACTCAGTGCTTTGTTTCCTAAATTCACTCACATGCCATTTTATATGATTGCAGTTTTTCTTTTTTAATATTCTTTTGATTTTTTCAAAACAGGAACATATTGCAATCCTTCCTATAACATTATACTGGTGAAACACTCATAGTTTCTTCAAGCTTGACCTAGGGCACATTTTAATGCTTAAAAATGTGATTTTTATCAGTTTGGAAAAAAAACCTTTAATTTTGAAAAATAAGCATCTTTTTTCTTCTAGCACATTTTCGCCATGTTTCAAGAAAGATGGTTTTATTTAGTAACTGAGAAATAACACCTAATGATTAGCAGAATGATGGATGTGATGAATCACCTTTTTCTTGAGAAATAATAAATCAACATATTCCTACCCATAAATTTTTACTACAAAATGTGAAATATTAGCATCATATATTTAATAAGGTGTCAGATACAGAAACTATTGGCAAAATGTTCTCACAGAACCAGTGGAGTACATTCAAATGTTATGTATGTTTGTTTTTGGAAACAAAATAATTCAAATATAATTTATAATTTCTAAAATATAATATGGTTTTACTTCCTTTTTACCCTTCTGATGAGAAATGTGACATCTGTTTGAGCATTATTAATACTAGACTCCAGAGTTAAGACAATGTAATCTCCAAATAGAATTTAGTACTCACAAAAATTTTGATTAAACTTTAGGTTTAGGATTATAAGCTGAAATATTTCATAAGATTTTATTTGCCCTTTTTATACTTAAGTAATTTTTTTTCTGGTCCTGATTTATGTAGCACTTTTTTTTTTCCTTACTGTGGTGTCATTTTTAGAAAGCCTTTATGTTGAATTCTGTTTGGATTTTTTGGAATACTAGCGGAAGAACGAATTTGTGATTACGTTAAAAGGTTAGCTGATTGTTCATTGCCCAGCAAGTTGGCTTTACTTTCATTTGGGGGTGTTTTCCTAGAGTCGCCATGGAGTATTGTGGGAAGTAGAGCAGGACAGTGTCCTTCCCCTGGCTATATTGATTTGCCCTTCAGCTGTGTGCAGTGTGGAGAGAACCTCGGGCCTTGTTGTTGATTATCTACACAGTGTCTCTGGGAGCAGTATTGACCCATTGCCGCTGACTGCCTGTGGCTCTTGATTTTTCACACCGTCTCCATGACACTCATAATAAAACATACTATCTTATTGCTACTCAGCTGTGGGAGCCGATTCAGCCTTCAAACACCACAATGTTTGTGGAGAGCATTTATTCTATGTGAAGTGTTGTAGCAACTTTTAGGATTCTGTCTTGTGTGCTTTTAATAGCTACCTCTCTAGCAAGATTCCACACGTACTATTACCTTTCTGTTACCTTTAAGAAGCCAGTGCTAGTATTGCATATGTTGTCAACATGAAATTTTACATGACTAATATAAAATTCGTTTAAAAATACTAAGCTCATTAACATAGAATATCCTGCATTAACATCAGGTTTGGTGTGTTGCTGTAACATTCATTTTCAAAACTAAAATTTAAAATATGTTACAAGGATTATGCTATGTCTCTTTACTATGTTATATGTTTATTATAGTGAGTAATAGGGTTGGGGGAAGTTTCTGATTATATTTAATTAGCATATGTTGAGTTTTTCTGTCAAAATGTCCTCTGATATATATTTTAATTTCTGATAGTGTATCAAGCTGCATGACATGAAGTGAAACCTTTTTTAGTTATCTTGAGAGATTTATTTCCTATTTAAACCATACTTTGTGGAAAATGAGTGTCTTTAAACATATTTTTATTTTATATTGGAGGTTTCCTATCTTTTCTTAATGTCAGATTATTTTAATTATTATTACTTCTCATATAGTTCTCAATCCAGAGTTAGCATTAATAATTCCTTTGTCCCCTATGTGTTGATTGATTGTATAGTGTTTCAAAAGGAGCTCAAAGAGCTGAAGAAACAGGATTTATTCTCTAAGTATATAGAAAGTTAAGTGTGGATATTTCTTAAAGAAACTTTAAATACTTAAGGGCACTTTATTATTGTATCAAAGGCAATGTAACTCAAAAAAGAACAATTACTCTATTCTTAGCTCAGACATTTTTATAGAAAAGATAAGTCAAAGCAAGAGTTACAAGTTAAGTTATTACCAATTACTTCTTACTAAAGTTAATTTAGAATGTTTTCATTAGTCAGAACAAACAAATTTATTTAACAAACCTTTTTCAATAAATTCAATCTTTGAGACTTATACTAAACCTAATTTCCTTTATTAGAGTGCATTCAGCGTCATGAATTCCCTGAACTAGGGTCTGTTTCCAAAATGTCTGCTGTGACACTGAATTTAATATGTTCAAATGATTAGTAGCTTACCACTAAAGTGACGAAAGTCTGACAGTTTATATCTGTGAGCTCTGCCATTTACAAGAAAAAGATGTGAAAAAAGGTCTTCCTTTTAAGCAGTCAGATTACCAAGTCCAAATAAGTTTTAGCATTTTAAAATAATGTTTTATTGGCGTATGGATTTAATTTTCATGTTTTCCTGCTTTACCGAATTTCAGAAGGTAGTTTTAAGTTTAGGGATACAGTTTTCTAAGTGTATGTTTTTAAAAATATCCAACAATCATAAAATACAGATCTTTACATTGAAGCTTTTAGCAAGCATTGCTTTGGGGGCTGAGCGGTACTTAGTGTAGCCTTCGTGAGCCGCCTCCCTCTATGATAGATCTGCAAAGAACACGGAGCACTGACTACAGTTGTCTCTAATTTGAATCTAGTTGTTTCTCCGCTAATTTACTTTTGGGTTTTGCCCACTTTATGTAAACAACATATAGTCTTTAATTCACATCCTTTCAATAGTTTTAGAGGGCTAAAAAGTAAGATGCAGATTCGATTCGTGGTCAAGAGCTGGTTTGGAAAATCATAGAACCTCTGTGCACGTTGTAAAAACAACACAATGCAATAGTGCAGATTAGATTCGAAGACCATACAGTAAAACCCATCAAAAGAAAAATCAGAGGAAAGGCATTCCATGTCTGATTCCCACAAATGAGTGTCATTCCTTTAAATTAAAAAATTAGATCTCCTCCCATCCTTTCTCACGGCACACCCCCACAGTTTTAGGACATGTGCGATGGGAGTAGATGCCCTCAAACCGCCTCCGCCTCAAGCGAAGGCCTTTCACTCTAGGTACACAGGATTAGGCAACAGTTCGATAACCTCTGGGAAAAGTGACAGGGTACATTTTACCCATTGTTATGCAAACGTTCTTTCACAGCTGACCTTTCCTTACATGAATTTAACACCCACAGTAAGTCAGGGTCTGAATCCTATGTCTGAAATGAGATCAAGTTTACAATAACCGTCTTCACAGTTGTTTTGAGCCCTCCTCTCAGATGATTTTTGATAGCATAAGGTTTGAGTTCCACTTAAGCCTGAGTATTTCAGTGTGTCTTTGGACATTCAGAACCACTTAAAAGTGTACAGAAGACTTCCCCTGACCGAGTCATAGTTATCAGGTATTGCAAAGGTTAAGGCTTGTCATCGGCACCAAAAAAAAAAAAAAAAAAAAAAAAAAGTGAGGTTTCATCAAAAACTTCCATCCTCACAACCTTTCGACCACAATTTGATGATTATTATTGATTATTTCACAGCCTTTCACTCAAGCTTTGCTACTGCAGCCAGCCCTGATATACAGATAGGGCTGTAGTCCAGCTGAAATAAGACTCCATCTTGATAATGGACCGAGATGAGATACTGTTATTTGATAAAGATAATTGATGTTTCACAGTGAATTGAAAAGCAGCTTCAAGTGCACCGTATCTGAGGCTATATTCTGTCCACAAATATGGCAGTTGTTTACAAAAATAGAACAAAAGAACTAAAGTTAAATATTTGGGCATGGCTTTTTAGATCATTTTGGTGCTGTGATTTTTTTTTTCTTTTTGTATTTGACTATTTGATTGTATTTGATTATTTTAAGGTCTAGTGCAGAAAGGAATAGAAAAGGGTTTGTTGTGTTATTTTAAAACTTTGGTTTCAGGTTACTTTGTTAAAATCTTACATGGCACGAGTGTTGTTGATCTGGAAGGTTTAATACCTAAATCCTGTATTTGTAATCTGATGAATCATTGTCATGCATAAGCTGAGTATCATAGGTCAAAGTTAAATTTCATGTTATCATTAATTTCTTGGACATTTTACATGCTGTATGAAAACACAATTTAAATTATTGATCATAAACATCATGTCTCCTAGAAAATGCAGTGCAAATAATCTGTGAATGCAGATTGGGTTTCTCCTCATTTATTATTAACAAATGTTTCTGAAAATAATATGTAATGCCCTGTATGTGTCTGTTCATGTGTTTCCTTCAGCCACCAGGTTTAAGTTGATTAAGGTATCATTCATCTTAGGTGCTGTTCATCCGATTTCTTTTAGTCTTATCACCTTCGTAACCCCTAATTAAGCAATAAGCCTTGACAGGGAGTATGGTTATCATGAGATAATGACACCCCAAGTGTGTTGTGAGGCACAAGGTTCAGCTGAGTGCGTCTAAACCTCTAGGGGTGTGATTATCTCATGATAAACATGCCACGTTGCTGCCCATTGATATCATTGCAGCAGGCACACACCACTTGAATTGAGGTGAAATTGACATTTCTCTGCGCACCTTCTCACCCAAACCAAATTGCTGATTTTATAAAATTATTGACTCACATCTCAGACCTTATAAACCAACTTTTGAGTCCATTAGGTTTTTATTTCACTGTTTGAGCGGTACCAGTTGAAGTTGCAAGTACATCTTTGAAAACTACAAACTCACTTATTTTTTTTAAATAGGTTAATCTTCCTCACAAGACAGGACTCAAGAAAGGCAAGTATATTTTTTGCTGGCATAATTTACAGCAATTAATAGATCCAATTCCAATGGATGTGAAAGATTGATCATTCTTGTAAACTCAAAAGAAACATGTATGTGCTTTTGTGCAAATGAAGTCAGTATAAGAGTTGAAAGTTCTACAGGAAATATTAATTGGATTTTGTTTTGAGAAATCCTTCATACCTTAGCACTTACAGCTATCACAGTTCAAAATAGTAGGGGGGATACTACTTATTTAACTACTTTTTGGAGGTTCATATTTCTTGCAAATTGATGTATTTAAGGAGAAATAGTTTGTATTTCGTATTGAAAATCCAATAAATAGCAGAGAAACTCTGACAGTAGTGCAGTGCATGGCACAGAGTTGGGTAGTGTTACATCTGTTATGTATAGGGTCACTGTCAAACTCTATTGGATTGCACCTAATAACAACAACAACACATTGGCTCTAATTTGATATTTAAAAGGGAAGTTATGTACAATAATTTTGCCCTGGCTATTAACAGGAAAGAGATCACATTTAGATATAATTCTTATGAGTACGTGTTTGTGTGTGTGCATGTTTATTGTTTATATTGTTTATTGTTTATATTGTTTAAAAAAGAAAAAGAAATGGTGAAAACATCATGGCTAGCTTTTGAATGTTTTCAGCATGAATTTAACTGTGTCTTCTAAAGCCACGCTGTTTCCCAGAACTTTCAGTGAACACCATCTTTGCTGTCTGATATGGTGGCCTCAACCCACATGCAACTAGGCAGCCTGAGGAACTGAACTTTTTAATATATTTAATTTTAGTGAATTTACTTTTAAGTAGCTGCAACAACACCTGACTAGTGGCTAACATATTGGATAGCATAGTCCTAAAGAAAAAAAAAATCCTTGAAAGTTAATTTTTTTCAACCTTCTCTTGTAAAATGTACTGAGAAATGAATGAGTTTGTGGTTTAAAACAACATCGTCCAAGCAGTTAATTCATTTTATGGCCTTATCTTCTGATGTTCAAATAAGACCTGAAAGAATCTATTTGTTTTATAAAGATTTTATATTCTCCTTAAGTGGAAGAACTTCTATCATGTTTTTACTTCATATTCAGTTTTCCAGAAGTTCTATCAAGTAATTAGATGTTTGGTGTATGTTGAACCTATTAATCTAGTTATGAAATAACTTCAGTTAATAACTTTCCTGGCAAAGCAATACCCCCTTTTTTTTTAATTAGGGAGAATTACTGTTAAACCAAAATTGGAATTTGGGTGCTTATTTATTAAGTGACTTATGATACTTCTTCAACCATTCCAGGTAGTTTTATTTGTCTCATAAGGAGGAAATATTTTTTCTTAATAAAATTGTAGTGCTTGAGCTTACTTTTATCCTTGTAGGTATAATTCTCTACTTTGAAAAAGTCCAGAATGTTATTCAGACCTTGAATACTCTTCTGGTATACCCATCCCTCATCACTTACATGGCCTAGTTTGTTCCTTCATAAAACAGCCTTAGATTTTAAAATTAAAATACTACTACATTGCAGTCCATGGTAAGTGTACTCCAAATGCACAAACACAATTATATAAAACTAATGTCATTCTTCAAGTAGAAAGCAAACATTTCTTAAAGTATCTGCTAACTGTGGCTATTTTGTATTTGTATTAATTTTGATTTTTAATAGCATTAGGCCATCTGAGAAGGCAACTAAGCAGAATTTCTGATATATAATTTCATACAGTTTATATGAAATCTATGAAACTAAAGGGTAGGCAAGCAGCAAACCAAGAGGCCCCCTTCAGCATAGGAACTGTATGGTCATGTATGGCAAGGAAATGTGCATTTGAAGCAAATTCTAGTGGAGGCCCAGCAGTGACAAGCAGCTGGTGTCAATGTTGTCTATAGGGAGAGGATGCTTTCTTCCTCATGCCTATAGCAATGAGAGAACCAGAGCCCAAGCTGTGGACTAGAAGCCCATTTGGAAATTCTGTACTTTTATGCTTAGTGAGAACCACCACATTGCAGTACCTTTACCTGAACTTTAAACCCTTTTTCCCACAATGATAAGAAGTTAAAGGCATATATCCTTAGTGAAGGTCATATGATTTCTGAGATTTCCTTCCATACAAGAGGAGGGTAAAGGAGGTAGGCCTAGATAAAGCAAAATTAACCATGATGATAATTATTAAAGATAGATGAAGGGTAGATGGAGGTTCATTTTACTATGCTAATTTGTGTATTTTTAAAATTTTCTGTAATGATTTACAAAGGCAAATGTAGAAATATTTGACTAATGTAGATACTGATTATTGTTAGATGCCATCGAGTCAGGTCCAAATCATAGCAACTCTATGTACAACAGAATGAAACACTCTACAATTCCATGCCAAGCACATGATCTCTTTATGTTTAAGCCCGTTGTTTCAGCCATTGTGTCAGTCCATCTAGTTGAGGATCTTCCTTTCCTGTGTTGACTTGCTACTCTACCAAACATTATGTCCTTCTCCAGGAATTGGTCCCTCCTGACTACATGTCCAAAATACATAAGACACAGTATAGCCATCCTTGCTTCCAAGGAGCACTCTTGTTGCACTTCTAGCACAGATCTGTTGGTTCTCTTGGCAGTCCATGGTATATTCAATAATCATCTCCACCACCATAATTCAAAAACTTCAATTCTTTTCCTATGTCCCTTATTCGATGTCCAGCTTTCACAACTGCATGATGCAGCTAAAAATATCATGGCATGGGTCAGGCACACCTTCGTCTTCAATGTGACATCTTTACTCTTCAAGACCTTAAAGAGGTCTTTTGTAACAGCTTTTTCCAGTGCAATGCATCTTTTGATTTCTTGACTGCTACTTCTGTGGGTGATGACTGTAGAACCAACTAAAGCAAAATTTTGGACCTCAATATTTTCTCCATTTATCATGAAGTTGTATACTAACCCAGTTGTAAGACCTTTTGTTTTGTTGATGTCAAGGTGCAATCCATACTGAAGGCTGTGTTCTTTGATCTTCATCAGTAAATGTATCAAATCTTCTTCACTTTCAGCAAAGTTTTGTCATCTGCATAACACAGATTGTTAATGAGTCTTCCTCTAATCATGATGCCATGTTTTTCTTCATAAACCAGCTTCTTGGATTATTTGATCAGTATAGAGATTGAAGAGGTACAGTGAAAGGATACAGCCCTGACACACACCTTTCTTGACTTTAAACCAGGCAGTGTGTCCTTGTTCTGTTCAAACAACTATCTCCTGGTCTGTGTACAGATTCCTCACGAGGACAATTAAGTACTCTGGTATTCCCATTCTTTGCAATGTTATCCTTAATTTATTGTAGTCCACACAGTCAAATGCCTTTGCATAGTCAATAAAAGATGGACAGACATCTTTTGGTATTCTCTGCTTTCAGCTAATATCCATCTGACATCATCAGTGATGTCCCTGGCTCCACACCCTCTTCTGAATCCAGCTTGATTTTCCAGCAGTTCCATGTCTACGTATTGCTGCAATCACTTTTGAATGATCTTTAGCAAAAAGAAAAAAAGAAGAAAAAAAAAATATATATATGCATACAGGATGTAGGTTCAAACTGAAACTGAAGAAAATGAGGACAAGTGTACAAGATCCAATGTATGACCATGAGTATATCCAACCAGAGTTCAGAGACCACCTCAAGAACAGGTTTGTTGCATTAGAAATAATGGTTGAAGACGAGAGGAGTTGTGGCGTGACATCAAAGACATTCATGAGGAAAGTAAAAGGTTACTAAAAAGAAAAGACCAAATTACATGTCAAAAGAGAGCCTGGAACTTGCCCTTGAATAACAAGTAGCTAAAGTAAAAGGAAGATAGATGAAGCTAAAAAACCAAACAGAGATTCCAAAGAGCAGATGGAGAAGAAAACCTCAAATATTATAACATGTGCAAAGAGCTGGGGGTAGAAAACCAAAAGGGAAGGACATGTTCTGTTTTTTTAAGCTTAAAGAATTGAAAAAATTCAAGCCTCAAGTGGCAATAGTGAAGGATTCTATAGGGATAATATTAAACAATGCAGGAAACATCAAAAGAAGATGGAAAGAAGCCACATAGTCATTATACCAAAAAGAATTGGTGGATGACCAACCACTTCAAAAGGTTGCATGTGATCAGGAATCAGTGGTACTGAAGGATGAAACTGAAGTGGCCTTGAAGTAATTAGTGAAACACTAGACTCTGGGAATTGATGGAATAACAATAGAGATGTTTCAAAAAACAGATGCAGCTCTGGAGGTACTAACTTGTTTCTACCAAGAGATTTGGAAAACAGCTACCTGGCCAACCGACTGGACAAGATCCATTTGTGCCTATTCCCAAGAAAGGGGAATCCAGCTAAATGTATAAATTAACCAAACAATATCATTAATGTCACACACAAGTAAAATTTTGCTGAAGATCATTCAAAAGTTACTGCAGCAGTGTATAGATACTGATACCATTCTAATAATACTGAAGAGGTAAAATTTATTTATGCCATTGTTTCCTATCTTAACCTCCTATCTACCGTTCCAGCCTGCATTTCTGTGTTCAGACCACACCAACTGTTGTTTCGTTTCATTTCGTTTCATTTCTTCTCTTCTCTTTTCTTTTTTCTTTTTTCTTTTTCTTTTTTTTTTTTTTTTTTTTTTCTCTTTTTTTTTGTCACTCCAGTCTCAGCTTTTCTTTCTGACCCTAGGGACCTTGTACATGCTATTTCCTCCATCAGGATCTCTCTTATCTTTCATATCCAATCTAATTTTTTAAATTTAACTCATACTTTACTAGTACACCACACTGTATTGTTGGGTACTATATGGGTTCTCATTCTCTTCAGTAACCATTCATGTCTGGCTGCTCTCCTGTTCTCCTGATTGAAATCAGAACACATACATTTCTCAGCTTTGGGCTGAACATAAGATTGTCCTACCTCTTACTTGCCACCCTAGCCCCCTTCCCCCATTATGTAGACAGTTGGAGAGAAACAAGACAAATGAGATTTGGATTGATCTTGAAGGAGATGAGAATCCATGGTAAATTGGACTGGTGAGTGCCTGCCCCACTGGGATTTAGGAGAGAGGAACTCTAAAAAATTTAGACACCGTGTGGGGCAAACAGAACAGGTTTGTGGACCATACTGGCCCTGTGGGCAGCCTGTGGATGTGGAGTAATTATAGGGTAATGAAATTTTTTTAAAAAATCTCTTTGTTGATCTCTCAGTGATGCATTTGAAATGGCTTACCAGCAATAGCACAGGATGTTACTTACAATGTGAATATCAAACCCTGCTTTAAAATGGTATTTCAGAGATCTCTAAGAGGAGTACACTGTTAGAGGAGAGAGGATCCATTTCTTGCAGTTCAATTCCTCATTATGAGTTCATGCATAATGTAATAAAATGTTCAGACTCTTCATGCCTTTTACAAATATTATTTTTCTTATAAATATATCTTGCCCAATTTTTAACATTTTCAATTTCTTCTAATGAATCATATTAATCAATTAAAATTGAAAGCATGAGGCCTGCTCAATGTAATGTAACCTCAAGCCCATGGTGCTTAATTTTATAAAGTACTTCTAATGAAAAAGAATAATTCAGCTAATCAAATAACAACTTCCTCTTTCCTTACCTATCTTGATTAAGACAGCTGGTTTTCTATAATTACTCTTTCAGCTAAGAATCCATTCCAAGCTAGACATGTCAGTAGCAAAGTGCATCAATATGAATGCTTTAGAGCTGGGGAGGTGGGAGTGCCTTCCTTCTGTATGGATCTAGCAGCAGCACATAGAACTTAGCATTCTGTGAGTTAAAGTCTGTCTATGCAAAGAAACTATAGAATGCCTTTATAAAAATGAAGTTGTCTATGCAGAGTGTTTCTTAACAAACTAAGGTAACTTAAATATGATAGAACCAGAATCAAGACAAATGTGGGACTGTATGGGGCCTTTACAGAGAATATTCCCAAAGATGTGAAATTTTTTGTTAATTTTAAAATGAAAAATAAAGCTCAAGTTGTATATAACAAGAGAAAATAATACATTTCTGACAATACTGATCATACCCATAGTTAATTCCAAAAAAGTCTTAGGTCTTAATTAGGAGTATGAATTAAAAGTTTAAGGTTAGGGCCACATGGAATATATGATGGTACTAGAGAACTATTCCAATTAATAGGTAATAATTACTTGGGGAAACAATACAATATAATGCAAACTTAGTCAAATAAAAGCAAGATAGAGCAGACTTTTCTTCCTGCATTTTCTTCCCCAGTCCTATCCTCTGATTACTCAAAGCCAATCAGCCAGTCCCCAAATACTCCACTGAACTAGAAGTTCATGGATAGGATGGTCAAGAGAGCCTATAGCATGAAATTGGTAAGATTTTCATTAACAGACATATCCTAAGCTGAGCCCTGTGGCCCACGCCTGTAATTCCAGTGACTCAGGAGGCTGAGGCAGGAGGATCCTGAGTTCGAGGCCAGAGGCAACTTAGTGAGACCCTGTCTCAAAAAAATTAAAAAGGGGTGAGGGTGCAGCTCAATGATAGAGGTCTTGCTTAGCATGCACTAAGCACTGAATTCACCCCCACCCTCCGCCACCCAGTACTGGGAAGTAAAGAGAAAGAGAGAGAGACAGGTCCTGGATCCTTATAGTTGTTTGCCCTTCATTTGGGCTTGAAGGACAGAGGTCATTAAACCGTAACTAATGTTACGATGGCTAGATCCTTCTGACTTTCATGCTGATTCAGACTCTTAGTTAACCTACTACACCAATGGCTGATAGTCCTCAAGGTATATACCTGTCAATGTTAAAACTACAGTGTAATAATATTCCCTGTAGCTGACTTTACATTATATCTATTTTCATATATGTGACAAATAGGTTGAATGAAATAGAGTGAGCACAAAAGGAGGCCCTACAAATAGATTAGTAAATTGACCTACTGAAAAAGAAATTGGAGAAGCCTCCTGAGTTATTTTGGAAATACACAGATTATTTAAGTATACATCTGTGAGCTTCAGAAAGTATATCTGATGGCAAGAACTTGGAATTCAGAAAAGAAAACTGTTTTTGCCACGTTTCACCTAATACTTAGCTCTTATCAAAAAACAATTTGGCATGTGGATGCCAAGGTTGACTAGTAATCAATTTAATATTTTTCATTTATTTTCTTTTGGAGCGAAGCCATTTACTATCATGAGATGAGGCTGCCTGGAAAAATAGTAAAGTTGCTGACCACTCTCTGAAGCCACATCATCCAAGACTATGATTTTAAATTTTTATTATCGTAAAAAGTGTGACGTCGTGTCTAGGATACAGGCTCTTAAAAAATTGAATTTGTATCCAAAGAAAGGCAGAAATGTATCTAATTAACCCCGGTCTCCCTGGATAGGCCTTTTCAGCTTTTAACTCTGGGAATGCTCGTTCTAAGGGTGTTCGCAAAGCACTCTTGTTCAGGCTGTCAAAGGAGCTGTGTCTAGGGAAGTGGGTAGGGTGGGGGTGGGTGTTTTTCCTGCTCACCCTAATTTATAGGAAATCCTTTCATAGGAATGGTATTTTCCTGGAAGGCGATCAGTCATCTCCCAGGATAATCTTCAGGTTACTGGATACATATTTGTCAGGAGTCGGGCAGATAAATTGTTGTCAGTCAAGTATATGGCAAGTGCTTAGGGAGCCAGACTCTTCCTTGCTAGTATGTCACGTACTTTATGCCGTTGATTAAAATGGAACAAATAGGACTGCCTGTCTATTACTATTTAAAGGGATATTTCCACTCTGCTCTGTTTGTGTATCTGCAGAAGGAAGTGAGACACTCGTGAATGGGGAAACTCATGTGTTTTGCTACGCTTATAAATTTCTGAATTCCTTCTTTTTCAAAACTGTTCATTTTTACCATTTAGTGTGACTTCTCATTTTCTTAAGAATGGGAGTTTGTTTCCTTCAATCCTGGGAATGCTCCTTTTTATGTTTTCACTCCTAACATTTTTCCTGGATAATTTAATTGCAAGCCTTTCGACCTCTGGTCGAGCATGTTTACATCTGCAAGAACATAATTTAACACTCCCTGTGCTTTAAAATAAGAGCTAGCAAGGATTTCAGCATCCTATGTTGGTAGATTGCCCATGAGCTGCAGCCCATTGTGATTATTATGGGGGTGGAGGGGAGGAAACCAATTGCATGCCACTCTAGCACTCATTTGCTCTTCCAAACCCCAGGATTGCATAACCTTTCTTCATTCTAGCAGCCACAAGTTCTAGGCTTCGGATTGTTAGAGGGGATTTTGCCAAATTCACCACATGCTAGGTTGTTGTTGTTGTTGTTGTTGTTGTTAGGTGCCGTCCAGTCGGTGTCTGACTTATAGCGACCCTATGTACAACAAATGAAACACTATGGCCAGCACTTCTCTGCTATTGATAGGGTTTTCAATGGCTGATTGTTTTTTGGGAGTGTATTACCAGGTCCTTCTCCCAGACATGCTAGGTAGTGTTAGCAATTTATTACTACAGGAGGTAGCTAGCAATTGATTAATACACTCAACAAATATTCCATGGAACCATGGTGCATTTCTCAGATGAATTAAATTCTCAGAGTATTATAATTTAAATTGCTAAGACAATATTTTTTTTAACCATTCATAAAATATTTGTCATGTTGGAATAATTTAAGCTGGAATGTGAGCGATAAAAACAACTTTCTTTTGAAGTTCACGCTTCTGTATTCTGAAGGCGGTAACTGGTGCGCTTAGCATCTGTCTCTAGTTCTAGGCTATGTGAAGGTGGAGGAGGGCCTGGAGAAGGCTGCTTGTGGAGAAGTGCTGCCAGTTTCCTCAGAAGCACTTTTTTCTCTGAGTTCAGAGATGTTCTTTTTCAAAATGGCTTTTCCTGGGCTCCTGGCAAAAATGACTTTAAAATTTGCCCTTTCATTTAAACATGATATAAATGGTTACAGAATGTGTAGCCCCTTTAGGGTCGGGGGCAACCCAGCACTGCATACTGTTGCAACTAGGTCTACCGTATATTTAAAAATATATTCCAACCGTAGCTCACACTGTCGACAGCAAACCCCGGTGGGAGTATTTGAAACCACAGCTTTCTTCTAAGTCACATCCATAATTATCTATTTTTGAACGATGCCTAGTTCTCCCTGAATTTATACCTTTCTCTTTCATCCTCGGCCTCCAGTCATTCACCCCAAACTCCTAACATACAGTCTTTCATACTAGAAAGTGTTGTAGTGTTCTTTTTACCTGCGGGGTCTTAAGGACTGCTAGGACCCACTTGGGCGCTCCTAGTTTCTGGTGTCCCCCACCTTCCCCTCCCATCTGTTCTTAATCCCCGGATTGAGTCACAGCATCACCTCTTGAGCTTGGCGTAAGGTTCACGTGTCTGCGGGTTCACCTCGCAAGGCACTGTCATGGAAGCAGAACTGGACCCTGAGGTGAAAAGCTGTTTTGCCCAGTTTGCCAAACATACGGAGACTGGGCTCCAAGGGGCAGGGGGTTGGAATTAATGCACATTTGGTAGCTGGCCACTCACTGCTTTTGAAGCTTAATGATTTCAAATAAAAGAATAGAGCAATAATTTGAGAGGACTGCCAAAGGGATTGGAGCATCAGCATGTCCCACTTTTTAAAGTGAGTCCAGATGTATTAAATAAGAAACTGACTGTGATTCCTTCCCACCTCATTCATTCATCCATGTATAAAATAATTCCTGTAATAGAAATTGATTAAGAATCTGGTTTGGCTCATAAGGAGCTGATTACCAAGCATCTACTCTCTGTAGGAGGGCGCTTTTGTGTGTGTGTGTGTGTGTGTGTGTGTGTGTGTGTGTGTGTGTGTGTGTGTGTACACCACTAAATAACAGACTAGATTCTTTGTAAACCATAATCTTTTGTGCATATAGTTACAGAGAAAAGAAATAAGGGCTTCTCCTCAGGTTCTCTGGCTTTCTGGGAGACTGTTTTATAGTTCAAAAATGACTGAAAACATTTAAGAATTGAATTTTCATAAAGAAAATTAAAGTTCTATTAGGATGAGATTTACCAGAGAGATTAATTTCCTTAATTTGGAAGTATATAATTTGTAGTAGTTTTGACAGTTACGTGCAACCAAGAAAATATAAGCTAGGCTACAAATAAAATCATACAAAATTAGATGATTCTGGGATAAAAATTATGTTTTCTCTCCAACTTTGAGGCAGTGAGTCTAACAGGGATGAGAACCCACAAGGGTATCAAAAATGCTCAGAATTGTTAGGAAGAAGACAGGGGAGCCCGGGTCATTTTTTCCTTCAGCTGCATACACAATGGGGCTTAACATCAGACCATCATCAAGCAACAGAATGTTCTCCATCTTGCTGTAAATATTCTTTATTCTGTTTATCCTATAATGGTCATATAAGCATTTAAGTCTACACTTAAAGACTGCTCTAATATTTCACTTGGGAGACAGAAATGAGCATGAGATATTCTATAACACTTTCCTGCAAATATACCAAAAGAAAAGAAACCAGGTCTCTTACAGACTTAATGCAGAAAGAATAGCAAAAAATAACATTTCTTAACCAGCAATGGTGTCTCATGAGTTTAATGTTAGTGAAAGTCACAGAATTTGAATCTTTAATTTCCTGAGCATTCTATAAGAAATTGTGACTTGCCTTGACCTAAAAAAATCAAATTTGAAACAAACGTGGATAAACAATGAATTGTTCAGAGGAAAGGAAGCAATTACTTTTCAGAAACAACATCTATCCTTCTCTATGGTCTCTGGCAGAGTGTTTTCAGGTATGATTTGATCAATAACCTCACAGTAGTGGCAGATATAGAAAAAGAATAAATGTTTATCACACTTGTAAACATCTGAGGCAAAGCCGAAGTGTTTTCTGAAAAGACAACATCCATTCTTGAATTTTCCCAAGGGTCAGATCTGGGGTGGGGCATCATTCCCTATTAGACTTGTAAGGTGGGGTATTAATGACTAAAGCCAGAAGTTACACTAACAATGCATTTTTATTATAAACATCACTTATTGCTTCCCAACAAAAGGCAATAAGGAGTTGTGCTCAATCGTCCGAGGGGTGTTTTCTTGCTGTGTGGACAAGAAGATAGACCTTGGCAACCAAAGGCAGGGAGGGAAAAATGGCCTTTTTGGGACTCTTAAAAAACAAATGAACAAACAAATCAACAAATACAATGAAGTCTTTAGAGAGAATTCTACTCCTTATTTAAATAAAAAACATTCTTACTTAATTCACCTTGGGATAGTTTTGGTACTTAGATGGATTTCTAGATTCCAGGATTTTTTTTTTTTTTTTTTTTTTTTTTTTTTTGGTACTGGGGGTTGAACCTAGGACCTCGCGCTTGCATGCTTTGCAAGTGCTAGACCACTGAGCTGCACCCTCAGCCCATTATTTTGCTTTTTGAGACAGGGTCTCGCTAAATTACACAGACTGCCTCTGGTCTCAAACTTACGATTCTCCTGCCTCTGCCTCCTGAGTCGCTGGGATTATAGGCATGAGCCACCATGCCCAGCAATTCCAGCTTTTTGAGAAGAAAGATGAATAAATTACTTCAGTTGTTAAATGAGCAAGTAGCTGCTGACCACAGTGGGGTTTGAAATGGAGAAGAAAATCAACCTTCCTCATTTTCAGTTTATCCTATTATTTGATTATGTGTCCCCTAATTAAATGATAAATATATGGGTGTCTATATTCAAAACTTACCTTTCTCCTGATTAGAGAAGCCATCTTTTTCTTTTTTTTTTTTTTTTGGTGGTACTGAGAGTTGGACCCAGGGCCTTGCTCCTGCATGCTCTGTAAGTGCTGGACCATTGAGCTGCACCCGCAGCCCATTTTTTACTTCTTGAGACAGGGTCTCGCTAAGTTATGTAGACTGCCTCTGGTCTCAAACTTGCGATCCTCCTGCCTCCACCTCCCAAGCCGCTGGAGAAGCCACCTTTCTTGATAATGTGCACAGGAAAGATGAAGGGCAGAGGGGGAACTCACTCTTCTTACTGCATTTCCTTCCTCACGTTCTGTGGAGAACAAAAACAAAGGTGTGAAGCTGGGCCCTCCCCCCACACCCTGTCCTCTTCCTTGTATCCATTGGGCATCATGAATCTTCTCACACCTGGGACTAGAGTGCTAAGGTTATTTCTCAAAAGATATTCAGTACAAAAACCCTTGAGGTGTAAGCAGTGAAGACTCAAGTATCCTGGACTTTGTGCGCCCCACACTCCTCATGGACATGGGAGAGACTGGAAACCACAGGCCCCGTGGGAGCTGGGCTTGTTCCCTGCACTCTCCCGGGGCATCAGGGCGGCCACGGTCATCTCCACACACGTATTTGACACTGTAATCGAAGGCATGATGCAGGTTGTTTACGAGTTCTGTTGAGTAAAATTGGATCCGAAGATCCTCCTATAATATGGAAGTGGGAGCACACCCAACGCAGGACAAACACATCTACAGGGAAGGGTTGGATTTTATCAGCAGACTGGAAACCATGGGCTTGATGAACCAATAGGCTTGAACTAGTCATTTCACTTCCATACTTTTTACTACACTGTTTGCTCTGTTAAGAAATGATGCATTAAAGCTAGGAGGTCTGTTTCGTTTGAGTTGGTCAGCAAATGATGTGTGCAATGATTGTGAAAACATTTGTAAGGTATCATTAAACATAAGCAAATCACTGACAAATAAAATTTACATAGAAACATAACTTTCTTACGCAAGGAACAGTATTTTTTGTGGATTTGAATGTGACTTACTAGACAGCCATTTACACAGAGAAGTAACTGAGGGTAGTCTCCTTGCAAAATGAAAAAAATATATATTTTTAAAATATTTAGAAGTAGCCGGGCATGGTGGCACACGCCCGTAATCCCAGCGGCTCAGGAGGCAGAGGAAGGAGGATTGCAAGTTCGAGACCAGAGGCAGTCTGTGTAACTTAGTGAGATCCTGTCTCAAAAAGCAAAATAATGGGCTGAGGGTGCAACTCAGTGGTCCAGCACTTGCAGAACATGCAAGTGCAAAGCCCTGGGTTCAACCCCTAGACCACACACACACACACAAAAACATAGTTAGAAGTAGTGGATATAGCCGGGCGCGGTGGCGCATGCCTGTAATCCCAGCGGCTTGGGAGGCGGAGGCAGGAGGATTGCAAGTTCGAGACCAGAGGCAGTCTGCGTAATTTAGTGAGACCCTGTCTCAAATAAACTAAAAAAAATGGGCTGAGGGCGCAGCTCAGTGGTCCAGCACTTGCAGAGCATGCAGGCGTGAGGCCCTGGGTTCAACCCCCAGTACTGAAAAAAAAAAAAAAAAGAAGTAGTGGATATTTAAGAAATTACAGGACTTAATTTTTGTCGTTCTGAGCCTTTGATGGTACATTACAGCCCTTAAAAGCTGAAGAAAATAAGGTTTTAGTAAAAGTTTCCCAAATACCAGTATGAATAACATGTCATATAGAAGGTATAGTTTATCTCATGATTTCCAACATCTGGAAATATCCTGTACATGAAGAAGTCAGAGTTGTGACAATATTCAAAGAGTTTTATTTTAGAAAATACAATATAAAGTAGTTTACAGAGAATGTCAGTGAAACAAAATCCTGACAACATAATCCTTTAGTTTGATGTGAGACTTCATAGCAAATAATAAGCCAGTGTTCTTAGTCTTTCCATATTCCACAAAATCTCTCTGATCTCTTTGTTTTGTGTGTATTAGAAGAAAGCTAATAAAGAATTTAGGGTTGCTGAGGGATGTTTTTTGAGTACAGAAATATAGAAAAATAGTTCTTAAATGGAGATATTAGAGATAAATATTTTAGTAATAAATAAAACATTAGGAATATATATATATATATATGTTGTTGTTAGGTGCCATCGAGCCCATATCCGACTCTTAGTGACCCTCATAGGGTTTTCAATGGCTGACTTTTTCAAGATTGCCTTGGGAGTGGATTGCCACGTCCTTCTCCCATTTTTGCGGTGCTGGGAATCGAGCTCAGGACCTCAGAGACTGCAGCGCAGCACTCTACCAACTGAGCTAAATCCCAGCCCGATACATATATATAGTGGTGATAATGGATTATGCATTCAGCTTCAGTTGGGCAGAAAGAGAAATCCACAGGACTCTTAAAACCACATATTTTGAGATGACTAAAATAATGGGAGGGCTGGGATTTAGCTCAGTGGGTAGAGCGCTGCGCTGCAGTCTCTGAGGCCTGGAGTTCAATTCCCAGTACCGCAAAAATGGGAGAAGGGCCTGGCAATCCACTCCCAAGGCAATCCACTCCCAAGGCAATCCCGAAGCACTCAGCCATTGAAAACCCTATGAGTCGGATACCCACTCGACGGCACCTAACAACAACAACAACAAAAATAATGGGAAAGGGAAGCAAAAACTTTCCACCCTTTCTCCAAAGGGTCACCCTCTGTATTTGTCTGGGCCATCCACTCCCTTGAAAGCTGTCTGGAAAAAAATGGCCCAGGAAAAGAAAGTGTTCAGAAAAATGATATAAAGCAAGGGGAAAGGAGAAACTTATCAAGGAAATATTTTCTTTGTGTTGACAGCCAAGAAGAGATACTGGCGCTTTATGGTAGAAAAAGCAACCAAGGAAAATAACCAAGACTAACAAGGAGAATTTAATGGTCTTGCACTATCATCTTATGCCATAAACACGGTAATACCAGAGGGGCAGAAGAAAGGATGGCAAGGAAAATAGGAAAGTGCAGATAACCACCTTGCTAGGGCAGGACTGGCAGGCACCTTCCCAAAAGAATGGACCATGTCCTGGCCTCGCCATGGTGGCTCTCCAAACACAAGGGAACGCCAGCTGTTGGCCCCTGTGAGCTTCTGTCTCTCCCATGGGCAGAATCCCTCTACCTCAGTTGTATCTGAAGCAGAATTTCCTGTGGCAAGTTCCTTTGTTCTGGACCTGCAATAGTGCTGTTGCTGGTTGGTTGCCTAGCAGCAGCCTGGACATCAAGAACTGGGCATATCTCAATAATTATAGAGTCACATATTAGGAAACAAGATATGAAAACATTTAGGGGAAATGTCAGTACACTAAAATCCCCACAATATAATCCTTTCCTTTATGAAGTTGTTTTAAAGAGGTTAATTGTATTTGTCTTTAATTAACTAGAATTACATTTATATTTTTAAGAATCTGTCATAAAAGAAAATTGATTCAGTAGCTAAGGAGACGAAGACTTAATGAATAGTACTGTTGCTGTTTTTTACATATGATTTCACTGATCTTGTATTTCATTTCCTATTTTTATTATTAAGAAAGGTGTTAAAATGACACAAAAATATTAATTTTTCTTCTTTCATTGAATATTATTTTTGTTTTCCATGCCCTTTATTGAGTGTTGCTTTAATTAAAAATAACAGCATATACTTCTGTAGATAGATTTGTTTTTCCTTCTGGGTCCCACTCATTTTGTTTTTTACTGACTTTGTAATATTCCTTTTTTGGAAGAAGATTAGCTTATTGAAAACTAGTAAATTCACATAGCAGCTACTTAACTATCACTACTCACAAGCCTATTTTATTTTTTTGAGATAGGGTCTTACTATGTAGCCCAGGCTATCCTTGAACTTGCAATTTTCCTGCCTCAGCCTCCTGAGTACTGGGATTATAGCCACCATGCTTGGCTAGGAAGGCCTTTTTAGAACTATACATTGACACACATTTAAAGTATGTGAATTTATTATTTTCTTGAAGCTTGCTTGTTCTTGAAAATGTACAAAAGTTTTCATCATATAAAAAGTTGTTTTAGCACTGTGCTGTTTATTAACTATAAATCATAATAAATTTCTGGTTTAGAATCTGTACTGCCTAGAAGTTTGTATTTGCAGACTCTAGAATTTTTAAAATCCTTTTCCAGATCTCTTACCTTTTAAATTGAATCTAAATATTAGTGGAAAATAAGGTATAACTTTAGGTTTAAGGCTTGAAAATAAAAAAATTAAGAATGATTTGAACAAGCAATCCTGAATCAATAGCCAGTATTATAAGTTGAACAGAAAGCTATCATTTATATTAAAAAGAAACAACTGTCACTTGTGGCATGCACAGCAGCTCTGCAAGAGAGAGATGACCTAGAGTTCTAGGAAAAGAATATTTCTAGCCAATTTACAGGAAAGGTACCCTGACTGAGAAATAGTAGGTTGTGGTTAAGGTTCCCCAAGGGACCCCTGAGAGAGCACTCTCCATTGAGGCCTGATGAAAACTCAGAAATGCATTCCTGGGAATGGCCTTTGAGCCTCCTGCTCTAAGTAGCCAGCCTTTCTCAGGTCCGTTTCTCAGTGCTTCCAGGCAGTGGCAACAAGAGCATCTCACAACTCACTCAAAATCTAGTATTTCTATGTGTACATATTTGTAACTGCTTCAGTGAAGTATAATTACTAAACTCACTGGTTGTAAGCACACAGTTTGATGAATAACAGCAAATGTATCCAGTAACGTTATCAGCACGACTATTAGGATAAGAATATATCTGTCACCTCAAAAAGTGTCCCTCGCTTCTTTGCAGTCAGTACTCTGTCCCTTGCAGCCACTGATCCTTCTGGCGCAGAAGTTTTGCCTTATATAAAATCTTATAGAAGTGGAGTCATACAGCAGGGAAATTTTGTGTGACTGGCTTGTTTAACATAGCATGGTGTTTATGGTCATCCACTAACCTATATTTCAATTTGTTTTCAAACTAATAATGAATATTCAGCTCCTAGATAAGAGTACATCAGATATGAAATAACTAGAAATCTAGGCCCCTTGGCACTGGAACCAAACTCCTTTAGCAACATTAAAGAAAAGACAACAATAATAATTTTTGGAAGTCATTATTTCTGGAGTTTATTTCTATACATACTGTTTTTCTTTGAGGTTTCATTTCTTTTGTCTTTCCTGTCCTGTGGTGCTTTCTAGTATCTGTATTTTTTTAATTAAAAGGAAAATTTGTTTTTGTTTTTAGCATTTTGTGATCATTTCACAGCTCATATAATAATTTTACAATGCCCTGAGGTGTCTTCAGCCAGGCCTAGAAATCACTGGAATCAAAAAATCCTTATATGGAAAAAAGTTAAACACAACTTAACCTTATGACTACACCATAATTTTGTTATAGAAAATAACATATCTGTAAAACAAATAAATTGTCTAATCAAGTGTACCTATTTTTGCATCTGAGAAAAGCATTGAGGCTAATTATCATAAACATGGTGAACAAGATTTAGTTATTCCCATGGGCAAATTTTAACTGGATGTTTTTTCTAAAATAGCATCCAAGAATATAAAGATTTCTCTAAATTGAGAGTTTATCTATATCCTATGCCACAATTAGAAAAATAAATCAAATAGGGTGTAAGAAGTCAGAAGTAAAAGTATTCAGTGTTTCTATGACATTTCTTTCCACTAAGGAAATAGCCTAAGAAATAGACTAAGAAACTTGTTGGCTGTCACCTTTAGTGATACAGTATTTAGAATATATAATCACGCCTTTTACAAACACTTGTAATATGCTCTGTAACACTTGAATGGCTGCAGCTGTCATCTCATTTTTTCTGGATTATGTTTGGTCAAGAAAGAAGCTGCCTCATTTTCTAGTTGTCATTTGCCCAGGAAGTGAAAGCAAATTGTAATGAGGGAGTCACAGCAGGAGAGCCCCCTAACAAATGAGAGGCATATATTGACTGGCAGCCAGCACGCCATTTCAGTGATAAATGTATTTTTATACACTGCTGTCCAAGGTCACTCACTGTTGTCCTTGAATGTGCAGCCATCAAAAGTTGTGCAATTCACATTCTAAGCAGTTCTAATAATCAATGTAAAGAAGCCTCAGAAAATCAGTCATTAGTTGTGTATATTATTTAAGTAAGACATCTTTATATTTAGGCTACAGTTTTATCTTCCCCTTGTTGAAAATTGATGAGGAATCAGAGAAAAAACTAAATTTACGAGACATTTGTGAGGTGAACTTGTGTAGATTTATTATAATGCTCATAGAAGCCAAACTTGAACAAACTTTAGTAATTATCCCTTCCGTGTTTTGTGATTCTTTCATGTTTAAAACTTGTAAAGAATTTTTATAACCTAAGAATTCCAAAACAAGACTATTTTCATGTCCATGCTTCTATATGTTTGATTGGAGATTATTTTTTGTTTGTTTGTGTGCTGAGCATCAAACCCAGGGCTGCAGATGTGGTAAGCTCAGGTTATATCACTGAACTATATACTCTCAGACCAAGAGTTCAGTGTTTGAAATAAAATATATGCTAAAAATACAAAAAAGAATGTTTTTCTTCTTTCTTTTTGGCCCAAATTAAAAGAAAATATTTTCACTAAATTTTGAAACATGTTTATTAACATTAGGTTTTTTGTTATTGTTTTGTTTTGTTTTGGTACTTGGGGGTTGAACCCAGGACCTTGCACATATTTTGTGAGTGCTTTGCCACTGGGCTACACCCTTGGCCCACATTTTATTTTTTATGCTTATTTTGAGACAGGGTCTCACTAAATTACTCAGGCTGCCTCTGGCCTCAAACTTGTAATCCTTCTGCCTCAGCCTCCCCAGTCGCTGGAATTACAGATGTGTGCCACCATGACTAGCTAACATTCTAATAAGTACTCTATAACTTTTCATTAAATGACTAAATTATTGATTTTATTCAAAAGTAAACCATGCTTACCTGAGTATCAATATCCAAAACCATGTTGTTACTCAGTTTTAAAAATCTCCATAAATATAGCAAAATGTTTAAGTATTAATCTACCATTAAGTAAGCATATTTCAAAAGGTTAATCATATGGAAAATATGGTGGCTTGGATCACACAAGATTTTCCCAGTAAATATTTTTTGTAGATATCCTCATTGAGTTGAAGAGTCCTCATAATATGGGTTCACAGTTATACCACATAATCAGTGAAAATCCCAAGGCCCTTCCTGGTCTGTCTTTAGCCTGATTTGCCATTCACCTTTATGCCTCATCACCTGCATCATAAATCCTAACCATTCTGGAAGTATTTTACCTTTTCTGACAAGTTAAACTCTTTCTTTCCTCCTCATCTCTGGTAGAATTCCACCCTCCACATGAGATGCTCGTTCCGTTTTGCCATTCCTCACATTGCTCCAGCACAACCCCCCCCCCACACACCCTTGCCCCACATAACCCAGAAAATTACTGAGGTTCCCTACATGGCTTTTACAGTAATCTTACAATTTAATTTCTACCTGAGGGCATGTGTGTAGGAGGACGTAAATGAGTCTCTCCCTGATTTTAGCTTATTACTTTGGGTGAATCCGATGCTTAGGGGGCCAAGACAGTTAATCTCATCCTTTTCTCTGCATGCCACACAGACTCCCACTAGCCTCATAACACATGGAGATGCCCCCTGTATATCTAGAGATGATAGAAGTTTCTGGTGTCTACAATAAATAATTAGGTTCCTAGTGTCTGGCTTGGATCTTGAAATGCTTTTCCCCATTGAAAGGGTTAGAAATAATGCTTGGGAGATTGAACTGGCACCATAAATTCTCAAACATTAAGAATTCTATAGACTTTTGGAAGATGGCCTAGAAATGTAACTACTGTCTGTGGCATTGTTTCTGTGGATAAATGTGCTCTGATTTCTAAACAACTGAATTCAAGCACTCTTTAGGACTTCTGTGGTTCTTCTGTAGAAGCACTGCAATATGCTACATGCAAAAACATCTCTAGTGTGTGATAAAAACAAATGACCACATTGCCTACTGAAAGGACATTTAGTGACATAGGGCACAGACAGAACTACAAATATAAGGAGGGCTTATATTTAAAGTTTTTAAAAGTAAAGCTATCATAGTCTTATATTTCAAGTAAAGGTAGAAAAAGTAATCAAACAAATATTTTAAAATATATTTTAAATTTTTTAAAAGATACTTCTCTTTGGAAGAACTCTCCTCTTTAAAAGAGCATCCACTCTACTAGTTTACAAAAATGGTTAGTCTCTATCTTTTCTAAGCTATCAAAGCAATTTATTACATATTAAATGTTGTTTCTCTTTTGTTAAAGCAAAATACAGGACAGGTGGGGTGCCACCTCCCTGTAATCCCAGAGACTCAGGAGGCAGAGGCAGAAGGATTGCAAGTTTGAGCCCAGAGGCAACCTATGTAATTTAGTAAGATCCTGTCTCAAAATAAAAAAGCGATAAATGGGCTAGGGCTACAGCTCAGTGGTAGAGCACTTGCAAAGCAATGTGTGACCCTTGGTTCAATCCCTCAGTTAAAAAAAAAAAAAAGGCACAGTTTTGGGGAGTACACGTTTTCCATGTAAAGCTACACTTACTATAGTAATGTTACAATTTTAATTTGAACATTTCAAATGATCTGACAATGGTGAATCTTATCCTGCAACAAATGAAGCATTTTATGAAAAATAAAATAGTGTAGAGAAACATAAAAGTATTCATTCTAGGAAAGCTGATGAACTTTGTGATTTCAAAGGTAAGCTAATAGAAAAACTGGAAAGATATATGCCAGTGATTCATGGTGGTTATCCTAAGCAACGGGATTTGATAGGAGTTGGGTATGAGATCCAGTTTTATCATAAGTACTTCAAAAAAAGTAGAGGGAATATGGGTAATTTTCAGTTTTCTTTCTTGTATTTTTCCCTATATTTTTTCAAAGAAAAAATCCAAATAAAAGTTGCTTCTGCTAAAAATCATATTTGTAATACAAAGTTCATATATATAGTCCATGAAGCCTTCAGAAATGTGACCACGCTGTTCTCATACATATTTAAAAGAAAAATATTATATTAAGTGGAGAGCTTTTACTGAATTTTGAATGTTTTATCTCAAAAGTGAATATAACTAGTATGCATAGTGTTAAAGTTTGCCATTGATTGTATTGATTACATCAGTACTAAATAAGCAGATTACTAAGAAAATACATTCTGAGTTATAAACAAAAACCTTCACAGGAGTCATGTCTGGATAGAACATAAGTTCAAACATCAAAACAGCAGAGAGGGCAACAAGTGGACAAGTGTTATTGATTTTTACCTTATGTTACCAAAACATTTTTCATTGAACAACATTAATTGCTTATTAAGTGCTAAAGAGTGTGATGGTCCAAATATTGAATTTTATAATGAACTGACCTTTTAGTTTTGCTTATCATTAAGTAATATGATTGCATTAAAGATACAAAGCCAATATATCTCCTACTTTAAAAACATTAAATATTCCTCTAAAGTTTAATTTCAATGATAGGATATTAATTCACTTTCCTTTGGATTGAAGTGAGGTGTTTGGTTTTGTTTCTATTTGATTTGACTTTTCATTTCTTTTTCTTTTCCTTTTTTTTTTTTTTTTTTTTTTTCCTTTTTTGACAAACTATAGGGAGTGCAGCCTGCAGCCATACCGCTGTGGCATCCAATCCTGTCAGGTCTTGGAAGCTAAGCAGGGTCTGGCCTGGTTAGTACTTTGACGGGAGACCACCTGGGAACACCAGGTGCTTTAGGCTTGGGAGAAGGACCTGACAGCCCACTCCCCAAAACCATTCAGCCATTGAAAACCCTATAAATAGCAGAGAAGCACTGACAATAGTGTTTCTCCTGTTGTACATAGGGTCGCTGTGAGTCTGACACCGACTCCATGGCACCTAACAACAACATAGAGAATGTTAGTTTCAATATGAAATGTGTGGCTGGAAGTAGTAACAGAGTATCCAGTATATTTTGCCTTGATTCTAGTTTATAAACTAGTGAATCAGTGAAATTTGCATCAGAACAACTTTGGTGATTATAATGATTAATATGGGTTTTTTAATAGGGGTTTTTTTAAATCATTAATTTGGTTAAAATATTTATTCTTTTAGAGAAAAATCTATCAAAGTGAGCAATGAAATGTATGTGTTGTGTGTGTGTGGACATGCATGTATGTATGTATGTATGTATGTATGTATGTATGTATATAGGCATAAATTCATTTTAATCCCTTGTCATTTTTTTAAACTTTTAACAGTATGCATTTTTTTTTATAATTATACTTGGAAAAGTCCTAAGTATATTATATAATGATTATTCAAAATATCATAATTTATGGGTAACTTGAAATTTAAGTGAGGTTAAAATCAGAGAAATCAGGATGTCCATTTTGACTAATATTGGTAATTTGGAATTATACATTTAGTTCTGATTAAAATATGGTTTTGATCCTAGAAATTTGACTTTTTATAATTTATTTTCTTGTCTCTAAGCCAAATAATTATTAATTGTAAAAGGATTATAATTTAAAAATTAAAATATTATCAGACTTCAAAGCAAATTTGCTGTGAACTACAGTGCTTCCTTTCAACGTTCTCTAGAAAGTACTTTGTTTAGTAGGAAACACTTTGAAATCTTTCATTTAAATATAAAGCTGGAGCTGGGTGTGGCAGCACATGCCAGGACTCTGGAAGCTAGAGCTAGAGGATCACAAGTTCAAGGCCAGTCTGGGCTACATAGTGAGCTGTGGGCCAGGATAAGATACAGAGTGATACCTTGTCTCACAAAAACAAAAACAAACAAGAAAGATTGAAAATAAACCTAAAAATTATAAAGAAAGCCGAGCATTGTTGCACATGCCCAGCTACTCAGGAAGTTGAGGCAGGAGGATTACAATGAACTAAAGGAAGGAAGGAAGGGAGGGAGGGAGGGAGGGAGGGGGAGGGGGAGATGGAGGGAAGAACTAAACTAAAAACTCAGATTTCCAGTCTATAATTTGTAAACCAGACCCAGCTCTCCTTTGCCTATGCCTGTGCTGTTAGTGTCATCGTTTTATCCTTAGCCTAGGCTTTTGTCTTTTCTTGGATTTTCTCAAGCTTCATATTTGGTCCTTTAACAAATGTTCCTGAAGAGAGACGGGTGTGGACCTGGAAGAGTGCTGAGTGCAGGTCATGTCCCTCCAGCCTCTGTCTGTGCACTGATACCTCTCAAATCTGTTTTTCTTTCCATAACCCTTTTCCTGAGCTCTACATTCATCTTTCTCACTCTCTGACATATTTCTAACTACCTGCTGAGCTCCACCATGCTAATGTCTACACATCCCAAACTAAGCTAATTATTTCCCCTCACAAATTCCCACCCCTACACCTACCCAGATCTTTTTTGCCTTGTCTGCATGGCAACAACATCTCCACCTTCCCAGCTGCGTTCTCCTTCCTATCCACACTCAGTTCCTCCTTTAATTCCTAATATATCTACTATATTTGCTTCCCAACCAGTCCTTTTTATCTACTTTCTCTGTCCTCTACCCTCTGCCAAGTTATTCTTAAAGTTAATCTGATCTTACCATTCTCCTATTTAAAAACATCAGCAAACTCTCACTGATTGCAAACTAAGTCTGAATTTTTTATTGCTGTTGCCAAGTGAGGTCTGACTCATATGACCCTATGTACAACAGAACAAAATATTCCCCAATGCTGTGCCAAACACACAGTCTCTTTATGTTTAAGCCCATTGTTGCAGACACTGTGTCAACCCATCTAGTTGAGGGTTGTCCTTTATTGTTGTTGTTGACATGCCACTCTCCCAAACATGATGTCCTTTTCCAGGGACTGGTCCTTCCTGACAACATGTCCAAATACATAAGATGCAATCTAGTTATCCTTACTTCCAAGGAGCACTCTGCTTGCACTTCTTCTAGGACAGATCTGTTGGTTCTTTTGCCAGTCTGTGGTATATTCAATATTTGTCTCCAGGGCCATAATTCAAAAGCATTAGTTCTTTTCCTGTGTCCCTATTGAGCATCCAGCTTTCAGAACTGTATGATGTTACTGAAAATACTGTGGCATGAGTCAGGCACACCTTCATCTTCAATGTGACATCTTTACTTTTCAATACTTTAAGAGGTCATTTGCAACAGCTTTTCTCAATGCAATGTGTCTTTTGATTTTTTGACTGCTGCTTTTGAGGGTGATGATCATAGAACCAAGTAAAGCAAAATTTTGGACAGCCTCAATCTTTTTTCCATTTACATGAAGTTGTATACGGACCCAGTTATATGGACTTTTGTTTTCTTGATGTTGACATGCAATCCATACTGAAGACTGTGTTCTTTGATCTTCATCAGTAAATGTTCAAATCCTCCTTACTTTCAGCAAGCAGAGTTGTGTTATCTGCATAACACAAGTTATTAATGAATCTTCCCCCAATCATGATGCCACATCCAACTTCTTGGATTATTTGCTCAGCAGAGAAATCAAGGTACAGTAAAAGGATACAGCCCTGACATACACCTTTCCTCAGCTTTAAACCAGGCAGTGCTTCCTTGTTCTGTTTGAACAACTGCCTCCTGGTCCATATACAGATTCCTCATGAGTAAAATTAAGTGCTCTGGCATTCCCATTCTTTACAATGTTATCCATAATTTATTATGATCCACATAGTCAAATGCCTTTGCTTAGTCAATAAAACATAGATAGACGTCGTTCTGGTATTCTCTGCTTTTGGCTAATATCCATCTGACATCAGCAATGGTGTCCCTGGTTCCACACCCTCTTCTGAATCTTGTTTGATTTTCCAGCAGTTCCCTGTCTGTGTACTGCTGCAGTGGCTTTTGAATGATCTTTAGCAAAATTTTGCTTGTGTGTGATATTCATGATGTCATTTGATAATTTTCATATTCACTTGGATCCCCTTCTTTGGGAATAGGCACAGATATCAATCTTGTCCTATCAGTTGGCCATGTGGCTGTTTTCCAAATCTCTTGAAATAAACAATTTAGTACCTCCAGTGCTGCATCTGTTTGTTGTAACAGCTCTGTGGGTATTTTATCTATTCCTAGAGTCTTGTGTTTTTCCAATTCCTTCAAGGCAGCTTCCACTTCATCCTTCAGTACCATTGGTTCCTGATCATATGCAGCCTGTTGAAATGGTTGGTCATCCACCAGTTCTTTTTGGTAGAATGACTCTGTATATTCCTCCCATCTTCTTTTGATGTTTCCTGTGTTGTTTAGTATTTTTCCTGTAGAATCCTTCATTGCCACTTGAGGACTGAATTTTTTCTTGAATTGCTTAAGCTTGAGAAAAAGAGAGGACATTCTTCTTCCCTTTTGATTTTCTATCTCCAGTTCTTTGCACATGTCATTATAGTATTTGACTTTGTCTTCTCATGCTTCACTTTGAAATCTTCTGTTTGGTTCGTTAACTTCATGATTTCTACCTTTAGGTTAGCTGTTCATCATTCAAGGGCAAGTTTCAGAGTCTCTTTTGACACGTAATTTGTTCTTTTCTTTTTTTCTTCTTTTTAATAACTTTTTGCTTTCCTCATGATGGATGCCTCTGATGTTATGCTACAACTCATCTGCTCTTTGATCATTAGTGTCTAATGTCAAACTTGTTCTTGAGGTGGTCTCTGAACTCAAGTGCCATATACTCAAGGTCATACTTTGACTTTCATACACTTGTCTAATTTTCTTCAATTTCAGTTTGAACCTGCATATGAGTTGTTGATGATCTGATCCACAATCAGCACCTGGTCTTGTTCTGACTTTTGATATTGAGCTTTTCCTTTATCTCTTTCCACAAATGTACTCAGTTTGGTTCCTGTATGTTCCACCTGGGGCTGGGATTTAGCTCAGTGGGTGGAGTGCTGTGCTACAGTCTCTGAGGTCCCAGCACCGCAAAAATGGGAGAAGAACCTGGCAATCCACTCCCAAGGCAATCCCGAAACAGTCAGCCATTGAAAACCCTAGGAGGGTCGCTATGAGTCGGATACTGACTTGATGGCACCCAACAACAACAACAACGATGTTCCACCTGGTGAATTCCATTTATATAGTTCCCATTTATCTTGGTTAAAAAAAAATGTATTTGCAATGAAACAGTCATTGGTTTGATAAAATTCTATCATGTGATCTCCAGCATCATTTCTATTACCAACACCATATTTTCTGACTACTGTGCCGCCTTCTTTGTTTCCAACTTTTGCATTCCAGGCACTAGTAATTATTAGTACATCCTGATTGCATATTCAGTCTATTTTAAATTGCAGAAACTGATTATAAATTTTTCCCATCTTCCTTTGTAGCCTTGGTGGTGAGTGCATAAATTTGAATTATAGTCATATTAACTAGCCTTCCTTGTATGGGTATTATTCTATCACTTACAGCATTGTACTTCAGGAAAGATGTTAAGATGTCTTTTTTTTTTTTTTTTTTTTTTTTTGGTGGTACTAAGGGTTGAACCAGGGCCTTCCGCTTGCATTTTTTGCAAATGCAATATCACTGAGCTGCACCTCCAGCCCCCCCTCCTTTTTTTTTACTTTTTGAGAGAGGGTTTTGTTAAATTACACAGACTGCCTCCAATCTCAAACTTGCAATCCTCCTGTCTTCTGCCTCCTGAGTCGCTGGGATTACAGGCGTGTACCTCCATTCCCAGCTGAGATATCGTTTTTGTTGAGGAATGCAACCCCATTTCTCTTTAATCTCTCCTTCCTGGTATAATAGGCCATATGTTTATCTGATTCACAATGGCCCATGCCAGTCCATTTTAGCTCAGTGATGCCTACAATGTCAATATCTGTGCACTCCATTTCCCTTTTGATGATTTCTGATTTTCCTAGATTCATACGACGTAGATTCACATTCCAGTTACTAATGGATATTTATAGTTGTTCCTTCTCATTCTGGGTTGTGCCGAATCATCAAATAGAGGTCCCTGGGGATTTACTCCATTCCCATCGTTAAGGTCCACTCTACTTTGAAGAGGCAACTCTTCCCTAATTGTCTTTTGAGTGCCTTCCAACCTGGGGGCTCATTTTCCAGCACTATATCTGACACTATTTCTCTGCCATTCGTAGGGTTTTCAGTGCCTAATTGTTTCGGGAGTGAGTTGCCAGGTCCTTCTCCCTAGTCTGTCTTAGTCTGGAAGCTCAGGTGAAACCTGTCCACTATGGGTGACCCTGCTACTATCTGTAATACTGGTGTCGTACCTTTCACCATCACAGCAACATGCAAACCCCCATAGTATGGCAAACCGACTGACATGTGAGGGCTGAAATTTTTAGCCCCACAAAAAGGCAGTTTATAGCCTGGCCCTTGCTGCCTTTGTGCATCATTCGCAAGCCTGCCTTCTCCCACCCCTGGCATTTCCCTAGACAGAGTGGCACGTACATGCTGGCTGATTTCCTGAACCCCACTCCCATCTTTCCTGGGGACATGGTGACTTAGAGTCATCTATCTTATCCTTCTGGCTAACTTCTGTTCATCCCTTCAAACTTAATTCAGATACTACCTTCTGTCTATAAACACCATTCTGACATCTGCCACTGCACAGAAATGGCTTACTCTTCATCTCTGTTCCTATGACACCTCATGCATGTTACCATTATGCTGCTTATTGCCCCATGCAACAGTACCTTGCCATCATCTTGTCTGTCTCCTCTCCTTGAGCCACTCTCATCTTTGTACTTTAATATCTACCTACCCCAAGCCCTTGGGAGAAGGACCTGGCAACCCACTCCCAAAAATCAATCCACCATCGAAAACCCTATGAATAGCAGAGAAGCACTGACAATAGTGTTTTGCCTGTTGCTCATAGGGTTGCTATGTACCAACCCGATGGCACCTAACAACAACAATACTCCAAGCCCTGGGGTATAATAAGCTCGCAAAATATTTTAAACTACATTTGTCCTAAAATATTTAATACTGTAAACTAGGCAAGACAGATATTATCCTAATTTTACAAATAAGCAAATCAGAAAATATTGCCCATTCATAAACCTAGCTAAGACAAATTATAAACTAGTAGGTGAATATGGGATAGTCTAAGAATAAGTCAGAAGACCAAAAAATACTGTCAATATTATTTTGCCAAAATAATTGCCCTGGAATATTTGCAAATGTAATTCTATATGAATAAAAACTATATATTATTGCATTGTTTATGAATATTACTAAATTAATATTAAGAAAAATCTTGGATGTTATATCAAAGCTAGGAGATTAATTTTATATTTTTATAACTGGGCTGGACCTTAGAACACAGAACAACATTTAGTAGGTTATTTTCTAAACTAATCTGATTATGTGTTTTAATAAATTGAAGAGACATAATAAAGCACACATAAAAGTATAAAATTCCTAAACCTATATCGAGTATTAGTGAATATGCTCTATCATTTTCAAAATAAATGTGACCCAAAAGATACAGTAACTGATTAATACACATGTGAATTTTGGAATTTTATGTGATACTTCAGTTTTAACACTTTCAAGTTATTTCTCTTTTTGAAGTGGTGAAAATGTTACATCCTTTTAAAGTGTGTTTTTGAGCAAAAGAAATTTTATGACTTGCATAAGAGAGTTTTGTGTCATTAGGCCTTACACCAGTCAAAGGAGAGGTACTGGGTGGAGGAAGCTCATGAGAAGGCCCAGGCCCTACATCTTCAGACAGACCATCTTCTGTTCACCTCACTCTATAGTAGAACCCATGAAAATACTCAGGCATCACAATGGCCATTTGCTTAGGAATGTGGTTGCTGTCTATTAGTATAGACATGTGTCTGCTAAAGTCCTGCCATGTAAGGGGCTGTAGTGTTTTGCAAGAGTACAAAGATAAGACAGTTTGTGCTCCTAAAGAACTCTGAGTGGAAAGAATAGGGATTTACTTCTTCAATGCAAGATTACTTTCAATAGTACCTTCTGTCATCTTCTTTAAAAACAAAAAATATATATATATTGTGTTAGTCTATTTCCTTGTGAATCTTTTGCATATTAAACAATGGAATTTTCAATGTTTGAGAATCTAAAAATGAAATTTTGTTCATTTTAAGACTTCTAGATTGTGTTTGAATAGATTTGTACTAGAAATACTAAAAAAAAAAAAAAAATAGCCTTTGGTTCTACCTAACTATGAAAAAGAATTCTCTATGACTTCTTAGCAGAGGCAAGTTACACTTGCTGTGTGAGGGGTTAATAATAATTCATTCACTGTTCTTTTATTTAAAACTAAACCACACTTATCTAAATCACATTAAAATCCATTGTTTGAGTTTCCATGAATAATCTTTAAATATGGCTCTGTAACTATATTCTAAAATGTTGCCTTGTACTGAAATTTATGTCTTAAATTATGCCTTTAACTAGATTTTCTTAAGCTATCATTACTGAGTTCAACAGTCTGACAATAGAAATATATTACTAACATCATATTAGCCAAAAATTGGTGATCATCATAGTATATAATAACTTGGAAAGCTGTCGTGTTTAAGATTTGTAGCAAACCTAATTTTCAAAGTATAATTTTACAAAATTAATCATTTCAACCTACAAAGAAAGAATATCACTTATGTTAATTTAACTGGATATTTTGTAGTACTTCATCCTCAGAAGATTTGATCTAATAAATCAGAAGATCAGCATGTGAGGAAGAAAGGCTTAGCTATTAAGAGATGAATTTAATGTTTATTTAATGGAATATTCCTCTTTGAATCTGCAAGCTTCTCAGTTAAATAGAAAGGAAAACTCCTTAAACCAGTACATATTTTTTACAGAGGTTGCTGTTATGACTACAATATTTGACGATCGATAAATAATTAATTGTCTATTTTTCATAGACTTTCCTTTAAAAAATAATTTTAATGAAAATATAAGCCTAATTATAAAAATCTGAAATTAATACTAATGCCAAAATTATAAGATTAAAACAATGAACACTTATGTTGGTTCTCACTATTCCTAGATCAGGATAAACTATACAGAGTTCCCCACAGAAGAAATTCTAAAAGCTATTGCTTATGTCATAAGAATTATCAATATGTAGATATTGAAACACTATTTGTCAATATCGGTTGGTTTATGTCCCAAATGAAATATAAATAACCTTTAGGAAATGAAAATGGACAATAAATGTTATAGCTGTTTTTAAGGAATAGAGTCAGTTTACTTGAGGCATTATATCTTATGATAAAACTTAAGATACCTCACTTTATTATATTTATCCTTAAATCTATTTTCCATTAAGATGTTAAAGTGATACCAAATGTAATTTTTTTCTCTCTGAATGTATATTCTTTCCAATTAGATGATATATAGAAAATGAGTCAACTCACTGAATTCCAGTGCCTTTTGGATTAGAAAATGCCATAACAAGTTGTCTCTTATTACATAGAGTTAGCATAACACGAATAAAAAGGATCACCTCAGCCTTCCATCAAGCAAAGAAATTATAGAGATAAACAACCCATTTTCAACCCTGAAATCTCTGTTCACAATCATTGTAGAATTGCCAAAGGGCAGCATCTAGTCTTCTATGCCTACACTGTGTGAGATAATAGAGCCAGTAAGAAAGCTGGGCTCTTTTCAAGACTAGGGAGTGTTGTTGTTGTTGTTAATGTCTGTCTCCCAAGCCTACAGCTTCTGGTGTTCCCAGGCAGTCTCCCATCCAAGTACTAACCAGGCCAGACCCTGCTTAGCTTCCAAGATCTGACGGGATCGGATGCCACAGGGCTACGGCTGCAGGCAGGGAGTGTTAGGATTACATTAACTATGGACTTTCATTCTGGTCAATACTTGGTGTCCCAAGAGAGAATGAGCCAGGCTCCTAATTTTATAATTATCTGTTTTTCAGATGTGCTTGTTTATGATGCTTATTGGAAGGTGTTGCCTCTTTGGGGCACAGAGAAGCTAAAGTGAAAACCTCGGGTGCTGAGGACGGGGAGGGAAGCTCTTGGTGAGAGGTGGGGCCACCAGCTCCCTGGGGCTGAGGTGTCTGGGCACCAGCACAGCGTCCTGATTCTTCCTGCCCCATGAAAGGTGGGGCAGCTGTGTTTTCAGAAGCTCGAACTCCTGGAGCTATGTCAAGGAAAGGAGTTTTACTTCCTCTGCTTGGGCTGGAGGACCCTGCCTCTCCCCACCCAGGTGTGGGATTGCTGGGGCTCAGGAGCTCCTGTGGGCAGCGGGGCTTCTGCTGGCCCAGGCAGCCTAGCAGGGCAGGAAAGTGCAGTGGGCCACGCCAGGTCCAAATGTGAAGGGAGCTGGGGCCACACTAGTGGCCCTTACACCACCTGGGGTTGGGAGGCTAGGAGTTTTATGAGGGGCCCTGGGAGGTAATGTGGACTCTTCACTGTCCAAAACAAGGGACCCCTACCCCACAAGGTCTCTCCTTGTGTCTCTCAAGAGCCTCTGGCAGCTGCCAAGCTGAGGCCGCAGCCAGGCTCAGAGTGCACCAGACATTGCTTTAGAGTGTTACTCTGCACTGGACATGATGCCAGTTACAAGTCAAGCTTTGGAAATTGAAAAGTGGCAATTTATAGTTTTCTTTTACCTAGTATTCTAGCAGGCAGCAGACTCTGCAGCCAGACTACCTGGATTCTAATCGAAGCAAATTATAACACCTTCCTGCGCCTTAGTTTCCTCATCTGTAAAACAGGGAATAATAGAGTCCTCTCCGTTGCTAAGGATTAAAAAGTTTTTATGAAAGTGCTTAGAACAGTACCTGAGTACAGAAATTTGGCTGCTTCTTATGCTTTTTGGCTTCCCTGCACTGCCTAGCATGCTAATACACACATACATACCCTTCAATATACAATTTTAAAATATAACTGAAAGATGGCAGAAGTTGTTTTGTAGTTGACCCTTGTTAAACCCTTTTTTTGTTTTAAAGTACGTATCAAATTAG
This sequence comes from Pedetes capensis, assembly GCA_007922755.1. Lineage (NCBI taxonomy): Eukaryota > Metazoa > Chordata > Mammalia > Rodentia > Pedetidae > Pedetes > Pedetes capensis. The sequence continues at coordinate 31,741 of VMDO01001634.1, read as the reverse complement.
GTGTGTGATGCGTTTTTATCAGTGATCACAATGATGAGACAGAAGCTTGTCCTGTAAGCACTCAGATGCTATAATGTGTTGATAATTGGTAAATGAGAGAAGTAGCCAGGACAGACTAGGAGAGGATCAAGGAGCCCCATATGAATGGGAATGCCCATTCAATGAAAATAAGCAGTCAGAATGCAAGGAAAGGGCAAATGTCCTTTGAGAAATGTGGCAGAAGATGTGGAGCAGGGGCTGGAAACCTATGTTTAACTGTTTCTGTACCTTGAGACTCAGCTGGGTCCCTTGACTGCAGCTGTCAAAACCTCAGTCTTCTAAAGGTAACTAGGAGGACTTTGAATGTCAACCATCTGCAAGCCAGCAAGTCCTCCAGCTTTTTCTTTCCAATAAATTATCTTATAATGATGACCATCAGCCACCACTGCTATTTTCTGGTAAAATAAACACAGTCTTGGCCTGCCTAGCGTTAGTAGAGACTATCACACATCCCGTTTCTCCCAGTACTCAGTCTGGTTTGAAATTCCACATGTTGAGATGTAGTTGAATAAAGTGACCTGAAGTCACTCTCCAACTCCAAGATGGCATGATTAAAATTTAAAGAAAAGCCACCAAAATTATTGAAAAGTTGGGAAAGGAAACTTGAAAGGTTAGGATCACAGGATTCTTTTTTTAAATCTTGAAAATAAAAACTAAATAAAAAGGGGTCAAATGGCCAGAACAGCCCTCCAATCTATAAAAGGTTATTGCGGCGAGATTGGTGACCAGCTGTCCTCCATCTCCACTGAGGACAGAACAAGAGGGAACAGGTCCACACTGCAGCATTTTGGATTTAGACTTGAGATCAGGAAAAATTTCCTGACAGCACACATTGTTAAACGCTGAAAAGGGCCTCAGGGGAGGTTGGGGAATCTTCTCTAGAGATATTTGAAAACTGAATAGATTTTCATCTGTCTGACCGCTTTAAGGCAGCCCCGTCCACGTGCAGAAGGGAACAGGTGACCTTTCAGTGTTCTTGACAACATTGTGAGGTCCTGAGAGGGCATCGTGCCTCCCCACAATCAAATTTCACCTGAGACTTTTAACCGCCCATACATGAGATTATCTATGTTTAATGGTGTTATTATCTGCCTAAATTATTTCCTGAACCTATAAGGTGCTTTCTTGAACAAATGAACCTTAAATATCTAATACAATTTTCATAAATTGGTTGCTTGGGGGAAAAGCAAGAGGAACTTTCCTCGAATATAATTAATTCTTAACTTTTGAACTCTTTTGAAATGACTCTTTTTGAATGTGCCTTTTTCTTGCCTAACAAACAAAGCTGTCAGTCAGAGCGACGTCTTTGTCTTCGCTCTGCTGTGAGCAGTTACTTCCCTGCTAGCCAGCATTGAAATTTGTGTGAAATTTGTGTGCCGCCCCCCCCCCCCCCCCCCCCCCCCCCCCC
>VMDO01001634.1:0-30194 GCA_007922755.1 Pedetes capensis | reverse complement strand
TCATTAAGTGAGACCAGCACCAGGAATATGTCTGTATCTGTAGGTATTTGGATTTGCTTTAGGGGTCTATCCTCACTCCCTGGGCATTCCCTAAATATGTGGCCCTCTCCAGTCTGTTTCCTGCCTCCATCCACCAGTGGATACTTCGCACAGGCTTACTCTAGCCTCTGAGTACCTGCCGTGCTTACACCTCATGAAAACATGCTTGTCCTGTTTGCTCTCTTACAGACCACATTATAAGAAAAATGCCTTCACTGAAGGCACAGTTGTATTTTCAGAAATTTTAGAAGATGTGCAGCCCAGTGGGGCATTTTTTGGGGGCTCAGCAGACCTTTCAAGTGCCCCTCAAATTGCACCTGCCTCATTTAATCTAAAGTCAGCCATACTGCTCCCCAAGAAGGACACAATCAAGGTGGCCATTTCCCTCTCTGACCCTAAAGACCTCGGGGCTGTCAAGGTTAAGTCCACATTCCTTTTCTTCCCCAGTTTATTTTAGTAAATATTACATAAAACACATGGGTCAGTAACTTTTAAGTCTTTTCCTGTGATGTTTTTTTTGTTTGTTTAGTCTTGTATTTTGAGGCAGCGTCTCAGGCTGGCCTCACACTTGAGATCCTCTTGCCTCAGCCTCCCAAATGCCGGGTTATAGTTGTGCACTATGCCCGGCCCTTGTGCTATTTATGATAGCAAAATTTTACCTACTTTGGAAGTCATTTCTTCACAGTTTATGTTGAAAGTAACAAAATATTTTGTTTGGTTAGGTTTTTCCATTTCCCTTAAAAAATGATGAGACCCACAAATAAATATAAAATATTTTCTGTAATTTGTTTTATCTTCTAAAGTGGATATAATAGAGTACTACAGTTTGATTTCAAGTCTAAGCTTGTCATTTGGAAGCTGAATATCAGGGACTCCTGGAAGAACCAGACCACATGAAGAGCAATTTTTAAAAAAAGAATATTCTAGATGGTCTTGGCTTCTGTTGGCACTGACAAAACCATTTTAGAAATTCTAGTCTGTATTTCCTTCTCTGTACAATAGGGTTGATTATATTTCTCTGCACAGCACACTGGAAGTGTCTGTTAAAAACTGGTGTGTAAATGTAAGTTGCTCATTATTAATCCTGCCTCTCAGATCCTTTTCTTTCATTAGACAAGGGAATGGGGGTGTTTAACAATTCCAAACTCTGTCTCCTGCTAGGGATAATTGCTTGATTTCTCTTATTGTTCGTCGCACTTCCTGAATTAGATTAATTTCTTTATATTCCATCTCTGTCTTTTCAAGACAGCAATTACTTTGACTAAAAATATAACAAGACGTGATGCCCGTTCACTTTAAAAAAAAAAAAAAAAAAGTCGACCAAACCTCTTTTTAAAACTTGTTTTGAAAATGGCCATTAGGGCCTAGCCTTTGAATCCCAAACCACTGGGTCTGCCTCCCCACCAAGCACTTACAAGTTTTCTGTGATCCCAGCACAGCTGTCTGTCTAATGCCAAAGTGGAGGTTAAAGTCAGTTCAGGTGGTGCCTGCCCAGACCTTAGTTCAGAGCGTATGAACAAAAGACAATGGCAGCATTTCCATCGCAGTGAGGGCTGAAGCACCTCTCAGGCTGAGTTGGCAATGAACTACCCAGATGTATCAACCCATTCCACACAGTGAGTTTTGCTGCACTGCACGAGTGGCACTTGCTTCCTTATGAGCTGAAAGATCTATCAGGTGCAGTCAACGTTCCATGGGTTTCTTTACCTTGCTTCAAAAGGCACCCCTGTAGTGCACCTAGCAGTGGCTTATTGTGGGATGTGTGTGTGTGTGTGTGTGTGTGTGTGTGTGTGTGTGTGTGTGTGTGTGTTTTCATCTGACCTAAAGTATAACGTCTCTTTTGTCCAAAACAGACTTTGAAGAAACTTACCAATTCAAATTTGGTCTATAATTGGCCCTCAAACACGACAGACGAAAACATAACAATAATGAATGAAATGAGTAGGAAGTATTTATTACTAGACACATACTGTGTATACATTTAGTTCTGAGCTTCCTCGCAGTAAAGCAAGCACATTTTAGACTATGTTATTGCTGTTACATGACAAGAGAAAACAACAAATTTAACTGGAAAGACAACCATTTTCCTGGTAGGAAATTCCAAGACAAGCTTACTTCACAGGATGTTCTGTTAGAGATGCTACATAACAAAGAGCAGTGTCTTCAACTGCCATAGAGGTTAAGTGGGTGTTCTGAATACCAGCCCTGTTTAGAAGATGAAGAAACAGTCTGAAGTAGCTAGGGAGACTGCTTTGAAGGAGCACATGTGCTCCCTTATAGCTGGTTTTCTGCCTTTCTACCAGAGGTGACTTTGACAGCCTCACAGAAAAATGTCCTATATGTCCATTGGTCATAACATCCTGTGTGCCAGCAGGCTTAAGGTCCACTTTTGCATTCTCTGATGTTCTGGAGAGCCTTCTAGTTTCTGGTTGGCATAGGACACCAATCTGAATGAATCAGGCCTTACAATCTGTTTGGAAGTTTAGAGACTTGACCTCTACAAGGAGGATCAGTCTGCCTCCACTCAGAGCTGGGCTTTGAAGGCTTTCAAGGGCCAGTAAGTTTTCCTTAGAAGAACTCTTAGTCTACTTTCAGTTTTTGATGGATAGTGGGATCCCAGAACATGGAAGAAACTATTTTCAATCAAATATTTATAATGGAAAGGGTATATTAAATTAGTAAGCCCACCACTCTAGTACCCAGGTGTTCTCTTGTGGTGGTGCTGTCTGGTGAAGTGAAGAGCAAACGGCCCCCTCCATTCTGTTCTGGCTGATGTTGCTGCATGTGAGCAAGGCCTAGTATTGCACAATCCTCCAGTGTTCCAGGAGAGGCTAGAATTTTGATTTTATATGAGAGCTGATGAATTAGAAATATGGGCTTAAAAACTTTCTGTAACACAGGCAAAACCAAACGTATCTACAGTCTGGCTTTAGCTTACAAACCTTCAGTTTACAACATCAATCAAGGCCTTCCTAATCAACTCTCAATGAAAAAATAGATTCAGAATGACCCAACAGAATTGCACATTTTTTTGCAAACTGAATACTGATTTTAAAAAATAAAAATGCTTTCCCAATGAGTTCATTAAACTGACCTAGTGAATGGGAGTGGCCAGTTTTTCCCATTGGGAAATTGGCTGAGGATTCCTCCCTGCCTAGAATAATTTTCATTCTAGTGTAGTTGACCTTAAGCTATTTCCTTGCAATAGTCATTCAGCAGGCAGACCCATTGCTTATTTAGTACATTTGTGGGCCAGCACCATGGATAGCTGCCCTGCGTATTTAATGAAATGGCCAGGCTGCTTTTAAGCAAACTACTATGCTCGTTGATGCTGATTTGGGGATAAATGGTTTGGACATTTGGAGGGGGGAGGTCATTAAATATACTCAAGTTATTGAGTTATATGATTGCTTATATTTGATCATTTCTAAACAAGCAAGAGGAACAAAAATGTCAATAGCATTTATTGAATTCTTATTATGTGCCGTGCATTGTGCAGAGGACTATCTTTGTACTATCTCATTTAATTTTTGCAAAGCTCTTTGAGGTAATCACTATCATCGCCATCATCCCTGCACTATAGACATGGAAACTCTTAGGTTAAATATCTTAAATAATATGGCCCTAGGTTCCACAGATAATAAATAGCAAATACAAACAGTCTAACTCAAATCAATGCTGTCTGCTGCCTGAAGCCACATCTGTATTATCAGAGTAATATTTTTTTCTTTGAGTGTTGACCAACAGGCATTATTTTTGATCCCACAGTGTCTTGAAAGTCAAATGACATGAAAGAACAGATTGAAGAGGGCATTGAGAAGCAGGGCACTGTGGCACACACCTATAATCCCAGCAACTCAGGAAGCAGAACTGGAGGATCACAAATTTGAGGCCAGAGGCAGCCTGTGCAACTTAGTGAGACCTTGTCTCAAAACTTAAACATTTTTGAAAATTGGTCAAGCACTTGCAATGGACGTGCAAGCCCTTGGTTCCATCCTCAAGTACTAAAGAAAAGAAAACATGAAAATGGGCATTGAAGAATATGTTCATGCTTGTGTCTCCTCTTCCTTCTTTCTCTTTTTAGTGTTCAGACATGACTTATGAAAAAATTCATACTGAAATTTATGGTGCATATGGGCCGAATTATATAATGAGTAATCCTCTGGCCAAGACTGAAGTTTCACAATGCATCAGAAATTACAGATGAAACTAAAACCCTCCTGATACAGTCTCAGTTTAAGGGCATATCCTTCCCCATTCTTGTCTAGACAAAGGGAGGAGACTGGATATTAGTTAATATCAAGTTGATGGTTGGAAAATTAATACAATATTATGCTAATTTGCTTAGTATTCAGTGTTTTCTATAATTATTAATGTCATTAGACTTGAATGTATTTTTTATTAGTAAGGACTTTTCATTATGGACCTAGTCTAAAATCAACTTCCTTTTTATTATTCATGGTTCAATCAATGGTCGCTATTGGCAAAGATTCAAAACTATCTCTGTTAACTTGTTTTAGATAGTGTTTGATATATATATGTGCCCACATCTCCAATGCATGCATGTATATATGTTTACCAATCGCAGCTATGTGCATTTAAACACAGTGTTATTGGTGGAAACTCGAGCTGAAAACCTGAAAAATGTGTGATTATTAAAGAGTTGAATTTGTAGTCTGTGGCTCATTCCAAAAGAAGAATATTATGATACAGCTTTGATTGTTTTTATTTCAGACAAGCAAGGTTCCTGGATAATTTTGGCGCTCAATTACTTAACTTTCTAATTAATGGCAATTTTTTTTCCTCTAATAGACACAAATGAGTTAAAACATTGGTTTTTCCATTAACATATGCTTTTTCTTGAGTCTCACACTGTCCTCCCAGTTAGAAGACCAGATTCTCCTCAGAGCAAGATTGAGGCCCTTGCATATATAGTGAAAGAATTTTGGTCACTTTTCTTGTATTTCTAATCTAATTTTCTTACCAAAGAACATAACAGTATCTAATATCTATGACATAACTTGTTCAATGTTGAATTCATTTGCATGTAATAGTTCTGTGGAACGTATACCATTCATGACCTATGACTTTTATTTTAGACAATCCATGGACACAAAGGACCAATCACTGCAGTGTCCTTTGCTCCTGATGGACGATATCTTGCCACCTACTCAAATACTGACAGCCACATTTCTTTCTGGCAGGTAAGAGTAAATGCTGCAGGGAATGACATATATACTGCATAAGGTGCTTTGGTGGGACAGTCTTCCTGTTGAGCCTACCTGCCAGCCCTTCTTCTTTTCCTTCCTCCCTTCCTTCAACAAAGGTTAAGTGTTTATCGATTGCTGATTATGTGCTAGGCAGTAGCACGCAGGGTGCCAAGACTACAGTTAGCAATCTAGAGAGAGGGTGTCTGCTCTCCCAGATCTTACAGTCTGGCGGAGACACAGAAAAACAAGCAAGTGATCACATTACAGAGGGGAACCTGTGAGTGAGGTGGTGGGAAGGCTATCCAAAACAAGTGACCCCTGGGCCAAGCCATGAGGGATGCAGAGGAAGGGCTGAACAGAGAGCACAGTGCAGCGAGTTCAAAGTGAGGCAAGGGCAGGGGATGCGTGAGGCCTGGCCTGCAAGGAGTCACACAAGGGAAGCCATACTCAGACCCGCTAATCTATATAAGCCATTCTAATGAGGCCCTTGGCTCTGCAATTCTAACAGGGCATGGCATGGGACAATAAGGTATATTCCTAGGATTCATTGCATGTGCCTTGTATATCTCATTTTTATTTTGCATTCTGAATTTCCCACATCATGCTCTTAATTCTCAAACTATTCAGAATAACTTTTAAAATCTGAGTGTCTTTATCTGGTAGTTCATGAGGAGGCCTATGTTTCATTCTGGTTAAAATGAATACTAGTTTTGAGCAACTAATTTTACAGTAGGCTACTTCATCCTCGGTGCTTAATCTCCACCCCATCTTCTTTTTAATTATCTTAGTCCTGACAATTACAAAAACATTCAATATTACCATGCCCCCAAACAAGTTAACTTAAAATTTTGTAACTACCTTTATTTTCCTAGGATATAAGTATTTTTAGAAGATTTAGCATATTGTAGCTGGACACTGTGGGGCTGGGATTTAGCTCAGTTGGTAGAGCACTGCTCTGCAGTCTCTGAGGTCCCAAGTTTGATTCCCAGCACCACAAAAATGGGAGAAGGACATGGCAATCCACTCCCAAGGCAATCCCAAAACAAGCAGCCATTGAAAACTCTGTAAGGGTCGCTACGAGTTGGAAACAACTCAGTGGCACTTAACAACAACAATAGCTGGTCGCTGTGGCACGCACCTGTAATCCCAGTGACTTGGGAGGCTGAGGCTGGAGGAGTGCAAGTTTGAGGCCAGAGGACACCTGTGCAACTTGGGAAGGCCCTGCCTCAAAAATAAAAAAAATTAAAAAATAAGTAGAGAGCTGGGGGTGCAGCTCAGTGGTGGAGTGCTTGCCTAGCATGTATGAGGCCCTGGGTTCAACTCCCCACCAAATACTATAAAAATAAATAAATAAATAAGAAAAAAATCGGCTTATTGCCTTGAAAGCTAAAAACTAAAGTAAAACAAAAATTTAAATGAGGCTTCAGCACAACTTGATGGTTTTACAAAATCAATAGCTAATAAAGTGTAAAACAGATACAATAAATTGCCTAATTAACAGTGTGCTATTAAAGTGTGACAACTTCCAAATCTGTCAGAGATCCTTTCTGCTTTTTACCTAATTTAGTTTTCCAGTTCATTTTCTCATTAGCTTTTCTTCCAGAATGTATCTCCAGGATGTTAACTAGCTCATATTGAACTCCTTCCTTTGGAGATCTTAGCCAGTCTTCAGTTTTCCCAGTGAGTGACCACAGGGCTGGTATTTTCTACTGAAATCCCATCATGAGTCCATTAGGGTCCATAAACTGGGCTCTTGTGACAATGGTTCTTTCAAGGGTTTGCCTACTAATGGTTTTTTCTACTCATATCTAACACAGTGGTCTCTGTGCCATTATACCAACTCTACTTTGATAGAAAATTTTTTATTTCCTGTTTTCCTGGAATCTTGGAGGAGTGCTTCCATAAAGTTCCATTCATTCAATGTGGCCTGGATGTCCAGGTCCTGGCTACTGACCTGCACTTTGGATATGGGGCTCAGCACATTAAGGACTCTGCTTTCAAGAGCTTGGGTTCTGTAATGCTGTCTTCTTTGGAAAGAGCAAACTAAACCCCTCCTTTTCTGATCCAGCTTTCATTCTGCTAATTAAATACAATGTTACATAAAGAAACATCTCCAATTTTAGCCAGGTTTGACTTTATTTCCAGTGTTTTTCTGAATTTTCTAAGTGGTAAATTTTCTTCTTCCTCTCATCTAGATGAGGATGACGATGAGGAGGATGATGAGGAGGAGGAGGATGATGATGATGATTACTGCAGTACTTGGGGGTTGAATCCAGGGCCCTGGACTTTGCAAGCCCTATACCACTGGGTTGCGCCCCCAGCTCATTTTTACTTTTTATCTTGAGTCAGGGTCTTGCTAATTTATGTAGGCTGCCTCTGGCCTCGAACTCATGATCCTCCTCCCTCTGCCTCCCAAGCCACTGGGATTACAGGCAGGAGCTACCAAGCCCCCTTATCTAGATCTTTAAGGTCCTATTTGAATATGTTTGTTCATCCTTTCCTTGAATTTTTTTCATTTTCTGTCCAAATCTCTGCCCACTGTATTGGAGGACTTATGGTTAGCATCCTTTATTGCCTTGAAGGAGGATCATTCATTAGATGTTATCTTTTTGAGATCCCGTTTTTCTTATTCCAGTCCCTCTCCATAGCACTCAGTGCTGTCTCTGGACTTTGCCAAGTGCAGATGAGCCTGTGCACCTATGCATGTGGCTCTGTGCACAGTTGGGATGCAACACATTTCCTTAGTGTATAAGCTCACCTGTTCCACGGGCTGCCTCAAGTCATCTGCACACGGCAGCTTACCAAAGCAACGCAGGCAACATCTAGGTCTTTCTTGCCTCTAAAACCAACGTCAGAATTTAAGATGCAGCCCACTCCTTGGAGCCTTAAATGATACCCAGCGCAGTCTGAAATTTTAAAGGGAAGGAAGAGAAATAGATCATTCTAGCCTGGAAGTGAAACCACTTCCAGAAGTGGCCTTTTGTTTGAATTAAAGAGAGTCCAGAAAGCATTGTTGGATCTACTGCTGTTCTCCACAAATAAATGAACTAGGCTGATTTATCTAGACACATGTTGTTTAATTCAAATTATATGTGAGAATACTTTTGTATTCTTCCAGTAAGCGTACTGTAATATATTTTGAAAACTTAATGAAGTCTTATTAATCCAGAGCCTTACTAAAGCTATCAACTATAAAAATCTTTGCTGAGAAATGAGTGTTAATGAGAAATGTGTTTGGATAATTACTCAAGTGAGACTTAGTAAAAGGTTTGTATGCAGCATTACTAACTTTGAGAAAAGCACTAAAACGTGTCCTGTTTTGATTAATTATATCTGTATGTGTTTTTGTGTTCAGAAAATAATCTTCACGTAAATGGTGCTGTAAAACATATTTTTGAAAAGAAGAGAAAAGCCAGAGTTGCATTTTAGTTAATGGACATACTCGGCTCTGAAATAATGTAACTTGGCAATCTTTCAAACCATCGGATTCTCTAAGATCATTGCCCTCTGATTTGGGTTTTTTACTTCAGTGTATCTGTTAGTATTTGAGTGAAGGGACTTTGGTAATGAAATACAGTTCTAACTGTCTCACCTAGAATTTACTACCACCATCCAACAAATACATATCCTCTTTCAGAAATGCTAATAATAAATTAGATAAATATTTGTTTTATTTATTTTTATTTATTCCACCCTACAGAAGAATACTATTCAGTTGCTTAAAAAATAACTTATTTAAATATATACTCATTATAACATGAAAAGATTGCTTCTCAGCATTTTGTTGAATGAAAAAAGCAGATTGCAGAACTGCCTTTTAATATGAGCCCGTTTGTGCAAAATTCCTTAAATCGGTTTTCCCTTCCTGTGTATATACCTGGAGGTCTGGAAGGTTGTTTACCAAAATGCTAGCAGTGATTGCTTCTGGGAAGTAAGATTTCAGGTGATTTTTGCTTTCTTTTTTGTATGTCTATTATTTAAATTTTTTGTAATGAATATTGATTGTCTTTGTAATCAGGAAGAAACTTAGTATTACCAAATCTTATAATTCCCCTTATAATCTTGTAATGAATGAATTTCATTCATTCAAGGTTTAAGTTGCCTTTACATTCACAGAGTTATAGGCAGTCACCAATCAAGAGAAAATTAATGTTGAGTAACAGAATGGTTGTCTCAGTGAGAATTCTTTGAGCTTACTGGGAATATGAATTCTCACCATTCCTATGTCAGATCCATTCCTCATTTGAAGAGATCATAGGGAAAGGATGATCTGAAGAGCAATGAAATTTAATGAACATGCAGGTGTTCATCATTCCACCTGTGTGCAACCAGAAGAGTTTGTGCTTTACAGAATTTCACATAACCCTGTTCTCAGGCAGTAAGGCTGTTTGACATTCCCAAAGGCATTAATCCAAATAGGGATGACTCAGCTTATATGGGGAACCCAGATATAATAACGACTCTTTCCTAAGATCCTTCCATCTATAGCATTTCTATAAGATACTGTCTTCCTCTCCCTTTTTAGCCTTCAGCCCATCTCTTGTATGTGGCTGAATTTCAAGGAATGAATTATAAATAGCAAAGTATCTGAATATATCATATGCACTTTGCATTTTGAGCCACCAGCAGAAATCAAGCTTCATACATATTTTCATAGAAAATCCATAAAGAATGAAAAATACTTTGTAGTTATTTATCAACTGAGAAATTAGGTTTCTTAAAAGCACAATGTGTATACCTGTTGGTGCCAGTTAATTTTAGCCAGCAATTTTCTGTATCATTTCAATCTGTTCCATAAGAAGGCTAAATTATGGTATATTCTGTTACTTTTTGTAGAAATGAGAGTTAGCAAATCAAGCTCACCATTATTATTTATATTTAAGCTATTTGGGAACCTCCATAGAAAGCAATAAGATGTTGATTTTTCTCTTTTCTGGAGTTTTTGGAGAAAAGAGGAAAGGAAGCAAGGAAAGAAGCTGTTGGAAGAATGACAGATCCTGCCTGGCTTTAAATGGGAACTGAACTTTAGCAGAAAGAGTTAACGATAACCATACATTTGGTTTTAAAATGTGACCTCGTACACTAGTGATTTTTTTTCACCTCTGTGTTGTGTTCGGCACTATTATTAATGCAGGAAAATCAGTAACATTAGTCATCTTAAAAGGGTTATTACTCAAGATGATTTAAATTGTGAAAATGTCAGCGGAGCCTGCATGCACTCTGCTAGAGATGCCATGATTTACGCCCTCTGACACCATCCTGCCGCTGAGAAAGGCTGGAAAAAGGAATGGCTTGTATTTTGTACTGATCCCAATGCAGAGCATGATATCAGCAACAGCACGTCTTAAATGTCCTAAGATCTTCCAGAGTTTCATGTATCAACCATTTGTATGCGTTGGGTCACAATCCGCATGCTTCACCCAAATTGGTAGCATCTTATCCATGTAGATGGAGGCTTTCCTCTCGAGAACAGCTGGAAAGGAAAATTAGTGCCAAGAAAACAGATGATTTCGAAGGCTTCTTTCCTGATTTTCAGTATGCTTTCTGTCTGATTTATGACAGTACAAGTGATGCATATGGAAAATATTTTAAGTACTATTTAGAATCTAAAGAAACCTTCAGACTCAGTTGCTTCAAAAAGTTCACTTAAATAACTGCCATTCGATATTTAGCACTTTGACCTGAGTGCATAGTTGTTCATGACTCATAATTTCCATGTTATTCTTCAATTATTTGAAAGGATTAAGAAAATCAAAGTTTAGCCAGGCGCAGTGGCACACACCTGTAATCCCAGCAACTCGGGAGGCAGAGGCAGGAGGATCGCAAGTTTGAGACCAGAGGCAGTCTGCATAATTTAGCAAGACCCTGTCTCAAAAAGTAAAAAAATGGGCTGAGGGTACAGCTCAGTGGTCCAGCACTTGCAAAGTATGCAGGCGGGGGCCCTTTGTTCAACCCCAAGTACTGCAAAAAAAAAAAAAAAAAGAAAAAGAAAATCAAAATTTAAATCAAGCCCATAAAAATTGCCAAAAAGCAAAAGATCTACAACTGATGAAAAATATTGTGTTTAAAATTTGGAGAGTACCTTCCTTTTAGCAGGGTTGCAAACCAGTGGGGTGAAATTGATTCTTCTTTCCTCAGAGTAAGAGAGTGCTTTCCAGAGCCTGTTGTTAAAAAGCAGGGGAGGAGTAAAGGTGTCTGTGATGGGAATGGAGGGTTAGGTTTCCAGCTCTGACCCAGTCAGCAGTCGCTCTGTCTACAGTTTACCTTTGCTTCATTTTCTTGAACTAATGAATAAACCCCCAAACCTGTCTTCATTGACTCACCCTTCAGGGATACACTTAGTATTATCACCAAAGAATAAAAAAGTCTGCAGTTTTAAATACCCGCGATTTCCAAATATTGTCTAATTGAACCATTTTATGAGCAGCTGTAATTTAGCCTTCCTAAAGATCGATGGATTCCCCTGCTGTCGGATTCTACCCATGAAGTAAAATTTCTCTAGATTTATGCATTTATCGTAGCAGCATCAGAACACTTTCCAACCTGCTGAATCTGCCTTGAGAAGTTAAAGAGTGACCTGTTGGTGAATGCAAATAATCTTTCTGGAGGAGGAAGTGACCAGAAGTGTGTGGCCACAAGAGATGGAGGCACTCTATGGAAGGGGAAGGGAAAGGGTTCTTGAAAAGTGACACTTGTGCTTTCCTGTCCCATCCCTCCAGATGAACACGTCGCTCTTGGGAAGCATTGGCATGCTAAACTCGGCACCCCAGCTGCGCTGTGTGAAGACCTACCAGGTGCCCCCGGTGCAGCCGGCGTCCCCCGGCTCCCACAATGCCCTCAGGCTGGCGCGGCTCATCTGGACTTCCAACCGCAACGTCATCCTCATGGCCCACGACGGGAAGGAGCACCGCTTCATGGTCTAACGTTGCCAGTTCTGCCCTACCTGCCTTTTAGTCCTCTAGGTTCTCTAGTCCGCTGTTGCTCCGTCCTCACTCGCACCGGGTCATTCCCTGGTGTCTGCCCACCCCAGTGCCATCCAGGGGCGCGGCCGGGTCTCTGTCACTTGTGCATGCTTCTTGGGGGCAGACTCCCACAACGGGCCACCGATTGCCTCAGAGGCATGCACACACCGCCCGGCAGGATGTGGCCGCTCTGTGGCAGAGATGGGAGGGAGAGCCCGCAGTTCCTGGGGACGCTCTTGTTGCTCAGTGCAACAGAAGCCCGAAAATCAATAAGCACTGTGATTGCACTCCCAGCTCCATCAGCGTTCCCAGCCTGGAAGCCCAGCTCTCAAGTGCTGTTCAGAGCTGGCCCTGCTGACATCGGGCGTGGAGGTGACGTGGCCGTCCTCATTATTGAAATTACTTCCCTCTGGATTTGCTGAAACATACCATTGTTTACCAAACAGATTCTGTGTTTACATGGGCTTTTTCTTCTGGTGATTGCTAGGCAACTACTCACTTTCCTAGGATTTAGCCACTACTTCCTGTAACAACACCAAGCTGATTTGAGATTAATGAGAAAATGTCAAAATACGTATATTTTTCCTCATAGAAAATGCAGTTTCCCAGACACCTAGCCTTCTGAAGTGCTCATTTCCTGCTTGAATGACAGTATATTTAGTAGTTTAAAACAAAAATCATCACTACATATGATCTAGCTAATATAATTATCCGGTCACTATAACTAATCTTTTAAAGAGACTTTTGTGACAAAGAACCAAGTTTTGAAGCATAGCATACCTAAAATGAAGGCTCACCTGTGTGTTACTGTCCATACTTTTGTTCAGGAAAGAGCTTCCTTCTTCCCCCAGGAACTTCATAACCTGCAATTGCCGTGTGTGACGTATGCCAGTTACCAGTGATAATTACAAGCCAGCCTTCCAACTGTGATCAGCTGAAGAAAAAGGAAGAAGACATTTCTCTTAAACAAGTATCCTAAAAGACCTAAGGTATTCGGCACCTTGTTCAGAGTGTGTCCAGATGTGAGGGCCCCCGGTCAGTGTCTCTGAGCAGACATTGCAATGAAGGTGTTTGTTGTGCTTTGCAGGCAGCTTTACCTAGATCGCTTTCTTCTCCTCATGCCAAATTATGCTGGTCTCACTCATAGTGGGAGAAAATCCATAACATAATATTTTGTATGAATTGCTCCTTAACAAACTTGAATCTATGTATAGTTTCAGCGGGGCTAGTTGGTTGGTTGGTTGGTGATTGATTGGTTATTTGGGCAAAATGGTTTACTAAATGCAAAAATAAAAAAATGATTTATTAAACTCAGAGAAAATGGGCAAAATTTATAGAGGAGCCAAAACAATAATAGGAGCATTTAATCTTAAAAACATATATTGTCAGAGCTTATATAATATACAAAAAAAAGTAGGATCAAGGTCCAGGAGCAAATAAATGTGTTATTTTACTGAAATCAGCTTTTAAAGAGCATATTAAAAAGTTAAGAGCCCCAGGATTTCTCTTCTCTACTGATATGAGATCTGTTATTTGCATTGAGAGCAACCCTTGTACTATTCCTTGGTTTAGCCCGTGGGTGTTCTTTCAAAGGTGAATTTATGCCACATGCATGTACATCGTATTTATAATGTTTATATGTGTAGTTTTCAAGAAAGAAACCAAGAACTATGCAGTGTAGACTTTGTCTGGTGAACATGCTGTTGTGTGAAACGTGAGGTAAACTAAAGCACTTTGTTTTTCCAGTGGGCTCCTGAGTCTGCTCTGTACCCAATACATGTTTACTTTAGGAACCTAAGTAGAAGTTAATTTATTCTAGACCTCAAAACTGTTGGGAATGATGAGGTAAGTGTGTACCTTAGAGTTTCTTTTTAATGAAATATTCTGTGCATCAGAAAAGAGGTGGCAGGACCAGCAGGCAGGTCACCACAGATGCACAAGATGGCGCTCACCATGGAGACTGAGAACGAAGATGTAAGGGCCCAAGGAACAAAGCCCCGGTTGTGGGCACAGGCCAGCCCTTCTGCATCCCCTGTGGGCAAACACCCTGTAGAACTTGAGGGCTGTAAAACTTGGTAGGAGATGAAACTTGATGGCTAGATGATATCTTTAACTGCTAAGCTAACATTTCCATTCTTGTTAACATAATGCTCTCCCTGGCTATTTTGACACCCACAGCCCCAAACTCTATCCCAGCTTAGAATTTTCAGCACTGAGGTAAACTTGGCATTGTCATCACAGTGTACGCTTGTAGTGTTTTATTGATTTTGTTGGCACTGCGTTTGGACTTTGTAAATGTAGAGGCATATGTGGCTTCACTGGTAATTTATAAGCAAAAGATGACATGATGTGACACCTGTATGAAAATGTTATAATGATTGAACTCACTGTGCACAGCGAGTGAATTAAAATGTCTGCCTCCCAAGACACTTCTGGATGATTCCACTTAATAGATTCTATATGTACTGAATGTCCCTGTGTATATACATGTGTTAAATAAAACTGAATTGTACTGAAGATTGGTTTTGTCGTATTACTTTTTCTACTGTTCACTCCTCTTAAACATTCTTGGTTGAAATTCATATGCTCCCCTCGCCCTTCTATTTCTAATTATTGGTTTCCCTGGTTCTCGAGCTTCAAGAAAGGCAAATCGTTCTCAAAGATCACTAGAGCAGTGAAGAAGGACAGTACACAAGTCTGAGACAGCCAGAGAAATTCTCAACCAGATAGACTCACCAGCACCCTCTGTGGCTTGGGCAGGGGAATTGCATGCATGTTAATTTATTCTAGACCTCAAAACTGTTTGGAATGATGAGGTAAGTGTGTACCTTAGAATTTCTTTTTAGTGAAATATTCTGTGCATCAGGAAAGAGGTGCAGGACCAGTAGGCAGGTCACCACAGATGCATAAGATGGCGCTCACCATGGAGACTGAGAACTGCTTTGTCTCTACCCTAAGTTGCTCCTAATAGACTGTTATTGTACCAAATTGTATCTTGTCAAACCTGATGACATGGGTTGACTGCCTTGTGGGAGCTGACCTGAGATCATTAAATTCATTTCATTTAATACTCAGCTTGGAGTTGAATTTGAATCCCTGAGGTAAAAGTGTATAATTGATTTTCAAAAAAAAAAACAAGAATAACAAAATAGGTTCTCTTTGCTCACAGTGCTGTTATGTGTAAGTAGTAAATGAACTTTTTTTTTAATGCTTTCGGATAAGAATAAAGAACAGCTTAACTTGAGTCAGTGATGTAACAACATAATCTACCTAAAGAATGAGATAAACATCCCAGGAGTTGACTGCAGTATCTTTGGTGCTATCAGATCCCCAGGGTTGGCCATGGGAATTGTTTCAACACATCCTGATGGCCTAAATGTATCCTTATAGGAAAATAAGAGCAGTAACAGTTCTGTATGATTGGTAATCACATAAACTGATCAAATGTGGAAAGGGCATGACATTAATAGGAAGGTAAAGCCAAGCAGTGCTGGGTGAACTTTCACCTTTCACCCCTTCGCCTGACTGACAGAGCTGAGTGTTGAAGAAAATCAATACCTTGGAGCCAGGAGGGAAATATTTCCACCCTCTAACTAGAGAATGTATTTTGACAAGGCCAAGATAATCCAGGCTGCACAGAAGAGAAAAGAATACTCATTTTTAGAGCTTGACACTTCAAGGTGTTTTTGTGCAGTGGTTTAGAGATCGTCAATATACACAAATACCAAAGGTCAAAAAGAAAAGCCAGAAGAATTTCAAAAATTAGATGTTCCATTTATTTTTCCTGTTTACAGACTTAACAAAGACTACAGAGGGGTTTGTGCTTGCAATTGTCATTTAAATGAACTGAACTCAAGAGTTGTGTGTTTAGAGGCGATCCCTCTTTAGTCAACCTAAAATTTTGTAGAGGCCCCACTGCCAATATTGCTTACTGACAAGGAGCTTACTCTTCTGTACATTTTGTTGGACGTGAATTTCTTGTTGAGTGGTTACATCAGTTTGCGCTAACATGTCAAAATTTGGTTTTGTAACCTTGCCAGTATGGCTTCGTACATGTTAGACCCTTATCATTTGGTTCAGTCATTTATCTGAGAAGAGTTTGTCTACGTTTAGAGCTGAAATTGTTTCTATTTTTCCAAATCCCTTTAAGCAAATTACTTATAAAAGTATCCTAATTAGAACCCTTCTACGTGAGAGGCTGTGTACCTCTAGGAAAAAGGTAAGCACTTCACACCATTCTTGCAAGCAAGATGGGGGTGTGAGTGTTCATTCTGTGGACAAAAACCTCCATCAAGGTATATGGATTCTTTTCTTTCCTATAGATAAACAAAGAAGCCAACTGGTGCCCATACCTTCCAGACTAACTCAGGGAAGGACAAAGGAATCCTAAGTACAAAGTAGTCCTCATAGACCTGCCCCAACAGGCCTACTAAAAATGATGATTGAAATTATAGTGAAGCTATAGCTTCAACTTATACGCCCTCTTTCTCATTAATAAAATTCCACTCTATTCTGAGGAGATGGGTCAGGCAGGAGGTTTTTAGTTCTGTGTTATTTCAAGAGGAGAATTCAGTCAGCCAAGGCTATACAATATTCTGAGATTTCCAAAAAAAAAAAAAAAAAAAAAGCCAGGAATATGTCATGCCTTGTTTGCTGTGGATATCAAGTAAATGTGTGCTGCATTTATTAAATCCCTGAGATTGCACCTGTGAAGGGTTTGGAAGTGCAACACCTACTAAGCACTCCATAAATGCAAAGGGCAACACCTGTAGGCATTCAAAAAATATAGGCTAATATTTTTAGTAGGGCTGGGGTTTAGCTTAGTTGGTAGAGGGCTGCTCTATGCTCTCTGAGGCCCTGGGTTCAATCCCCAGCACCACAAAAATAGGAGAAGGATGTGGCATTTGGTTTGGGAGTGGTCCCAAACCAATCCTGAAACAATCAGCCATTGAAAACCCTATGAACAGTAGAGAAGCACTGACATAGTGCCAGGTGTGGCACAGTGTCAGGGAGTGTTTTGTTCCGTAGGGTCCCTATAAGTTGGACCCAACTTGACGGCACCTAACAACAATATTTTTAGTAGACATTTAGAATTTCTTATTGAGCAGAAATAGACAAAAATTAACCTATCCTTTGAAAAATGTCAGATTTTTGTTGCGTGTTGTATTTTCATCTCTGTTTACACTCCAACATGGCTCTGGACATCTTATCCAACAGAAAGCCTCTGAGTTCTGCTTGAATTTGCCAGTATTTTTGCCAGGTGATATGTGCTGTCTCACCAAAATCTTTAGACATGAAGGAATGTGAAAATACATATCAGTGGATGGCACTGGTTAATTGTGGTAGGTTTTAGGATTCACATGAGCATTGAGGATGACTTTGAGTTACTTACTAAGCCTTGTATCTTCCAAAAAAGACATCAAGATTGAACAGAATTCTGAACTAAGTATTGTAGAGTGGGTTTCATGGAATCACTTAAAGCTGAGGAAACCAAATATGTAGGTTCTATTGCCATTTTGACTATGGTCAAAATGACTTAGCACTTCAGTTTACCCAAACATGAAATGTATTCTCGAAAACTTGGCCCACCCAGCAGCACTTTAGGTGTTAGTGAATATGTATGAAGAAACACAGAGATAGGTCTTGACCTAAACACAGAGATAGGTCAAGAGTGATAAAGGAGGACAAGGGAGGGATCAATTCTAATGAGGTAGCATCAAATTAGGCTTCACAGCCAAGAATCATTTGTGCTGGACTTTGAGGAATAAATATAGAGAAATTACTTAGGAAAATGGAGGGAATGTTACAAGGTGAGAATTTATGGAAGGCCAAATCTTTATGTATGTGAATGAGTATAAAGTTCTTGAGACCTACAACCTAAAGGACATTGGTAGATACAGCCAACAAGCCAAAGCCCTTCTTTTGCTACTGTTATGGCAACAACAGGAAACCAGATTCCTGTGTGCAAGGATACTTGAGATCCATAAGGCAAAGACCCTAACGTGATTTCTCTGACTTTTAGTTCTTCCTCCTTCCTTCCTTCCTTCCTTCCTTTTTTTCCCTTTCTTTCTTTCTTTCTCTCTCTCTTTTATTTCTTTTCTTCCTTTCTTTCTTTTGTTTTTTTCTTCCTTTTTCTTTCTTTCTTTCATTTTCTTCTTTCCATCTTTCTCTCTCTTCTTTCCTTCTTTCTTTTCTTCTTCTTCCTTTTGTTCAGCTCTTTTTATTTTAAAAATAACTCTTGCATCCTCCTTACTTGGTTTCTAGTGTACAGCTGACCCAGTGAGTTTAGGGGCTGGCACTGCACTAACCAGGCCCCTCCATCCCAGGATCAAAGCATTTATCCCCCACCTTCTGGAATCGTTAGCATCTAACAGCTCCCTGCTGATTCCTTCCCTGGAATTAGGTCCCACTGAACAGTCTTACCCAAGGTCATGCTCCCTTTCCTGGGGAAGACACATACCATGATGGGCCATGAAGGGCGAACAAAGGCTGTGCCCAAGTTCCATTTCAGAACTTCCTGAAGGTTGGCTGAAGCCTTCACTGAATTGCATCATAGCTCAACCACTCCCTCTGCCCTGTTCTCCTTCCCTCCCACGCAGCTGTCCATCCTGAGAACACCGGCCCATAAACTTCCCATGGGTAGATTTCTCTCTCACAGTCTGAACCTAGAGAACCCAGCCTATGGCAACTGGTACCATGAATGGTCCCAGAAAACGGATTCTGAAACAGGGTTTGGGGGCTGGGCCACCCACCAGCCCAGAGCAAGGAGGATCTCATCACTTGTGGGAGGTGATCATGGATGCTGGAGGCGGACAGCATTAAAATGTTCACCCAGGATGACTTGGGATGACACGCTGATGGAAGGGGGTGTGCTGGAGGACCTGGCAGGCATCCAAGAACAAAGGGAAAAGGGAAATTGTAAGAACAATGGATTTGGATGACTGTTCTGGGTGCCCTGGGATTAATCACTAATTAAAGGCTAAGTCCCTGCAGCTGTAGCCCTGTGGCATCCAATCCTGTAAGAGGAAGCTAAGCAGGGTCGGGCCTGGTTAGTACTTGGATGGGAGACCACCTGGGAACGCTAGGTGCTGTAGGCTTGAAAGACAGACCCAGCAACCCACTCCCAAAAATCAATCCGCCATTGAAAACCCTGTGAACAGCAGAGAAGCACTGACAATAGTGTTTCGCCTACTGTACGTAGGGTAGCTATGAATCGGATACCGACTCCAAGGCACCTAACAACAACAACAAAAGGCTAAGTATGAAAGCCAGAGAGACTCCTTGGCAGGCTCTAAGGAGAGCGAAAGGCAAGCTGAAGGTGAGGCCCAGGACTCACTGAGCAGCAGAGCTCCGGAGCAGGTGAAACTTGTAGCCTCTGCAAGTCTACTTCCCCAGGTCAGGGCCCTGGCTGAGACGGAAGGGGAGGTGTGAGTTGGGGCTTTTGAACAATCTTGACTTCCTAGATCCCAGTGAACCCTCCATGCACCTACCTGAGGGGCCTGCTCCTCTCTGCTGAAAGCTGGCGGCAACTCTGCTTGAACATAATATAGCTGCCTCCCCTGTTGTGAGACGATGCCTGTCCTCCACCGCCCCTCCCACCCTTCAGACCAATTCAGTCACAAGGAAACCTTGCTGCTGAAACCCTAGAACAGCCAACAGAGGAAAAGAACCATCCATCAATGTTGTTGGAGGACCTCGCCAACAGGTACCTATAGGAACTGGGAGAATTCAGGGTTGGATTTTGAGGGTGCCGGGGAGACAGAATGTGAAGTAAGCATTTGTTGGCAAGGTGCCGAGCCACTAATAACCACTCAGCTTGGGGAAAACAGTGGCTGATACCCAGCCAAGAAGAAATGCTACAACTGCCATGTGAGATGCTGGAGGAAAGGACCCAATCACTGCTCAGAGGTGGGACTGCTGCAGTAGACTCTAGGGAAGTAGGAAAACCCACCAGAGAGATGCTGCATCTCTGTAGGAGAAGCTGGAGGGCTTTCTGTTTACTTAGCAATAAGGAACGTGCTAAAGGGCAGGGTGGAGGGTACAAGATGCTATTACAGAACTGGTTCCTTAATAACAATGAGGATGATAAGGTCCTGAAATGATAGAGACCAGCGGATGCAGTTATCATAATGAGCAGCAAGGTTGGAGTGGCAGCTGGGGGTGGCCTGGCCTGCAGAGATCTTTGGAGACGATTAATAAAACATGTCATCCCCAGGCGCAAGATTGGAGGGCAGCCAACAGGGCACTGTTCATCTAGACAACTGAAAGAAAAGGAAAAATAGGTAGCAGGAGGCTCAAGACATTTTCCAAAAACTCAAAATCCCCTGCCAGCTTTGTAGGCCTGAAGGGGCCTGGTTGTCAGGAGCTCAGGCCCGTCATGGTGAGACACTGGGTTAGCCTAGTGCTAAGCCAAGAAGGGGCTGGGATTTAGCTCAGTTGGTAGAGCACTGCGCTGCAGTCTCTGAGGTCCCATGTTCAATTCCCAGCACCGCAAAAATGGGAGAAGGACCTGGCAAGCCACTCCCAAAGCAATCCCGAAATAATCAGCCATTGAAAACCCTATGAGGGTCGCTATGAGTCGGATACCGACTCGACGGCACCTAACAACAACAACAACAAGCCAAGAAGAGTAGCAGAGACTCTTGCCCAGGGGGAGAGGAATTTAGAATGGATAATCGAGGCCAAAGACAGTGAGTATCGGTGGTAGCTTCAAGAGCAGCTGCAGTGATATTTCTGTTACATTGCCCCAAGAATCCTGCAACTGATTCTCTTAAGTTATTTGGAGCCCATGGATCTCAGGGGGCAGCGGGTAACTGCAGGGGGCACTGTAGTACATGCTCATTCCCCAGATTCTGGGCTGCTGGCTGCTGGCATCTTTCAGCTGAGTCCTCTTCCAAGAACTGCTGGGGGCTAAAGGGAGCTACAGCCTGCTCAAGGCCACACCTCCACAACTGGTCATGGAGTCACTAAGACTGGCCCTCCTTGCCTCATTGCGGGACATCTCCAGAGGGCTATCCCAGCTTCAGGCTCCCAGTGGCTTTGACAGAAAATTGTGTTGCAGCCCCATGACAGCCCAGCTTCTCCCTCTGCCCATTTGTGCCTCCTTCATGTGGTTTTGACCTTGGGAGCGGCTCCCAATACATCTCCTTCTAGCAGATCAGTCTCAGAATCTCCTTTCTAGGAAATGAACCTACTGAAGACCCAAATGGGTTCTGCCACTTGTTAGTCCAAAAACTCTCTGTGCCCTAGTTTCTCACCTGCAGAATGAGAGTAATGATCATACCTATTTCACCATCCTGTTGCACAGGTTAAGAGAAAGAGTTCATTCACATATGTAAAGCCTTTGAACCCGCTGCACGTGGCCAATATTCCATCAATCCTGCGCTTACTATTCTTGTCCTCATAAAGGATAATATGACGTCTGTCAAGTCACGTTCATTTTCTGCTTTTGTGTTATAGGAAGATATACTTTTCCACTAGTTCTTTTCCTGTCTTTTCTTTCTTCAACCAGAAGAAAGTGCTCCTTTGTAAAAGTGGAAAGGAGAGCTGGAAGGGAACTGCTACTCTCCAGTGTTAATTTCCAGCCAGACGCTACGACAGGTGTGGTCATTGTTCTGCTTAATTCTCAATCTTAAGAGCCATGAATTGTTATCTCCCTTTAACAGGTAAAAATATTGCAGGCCACATAGATAAATGACCAAGATCACACAGGTAGTGAAAGGCAAGTCTACTGTAGAGTCCCAGACTCTGTCACCAAGGTCTAGCTTTCAGGGTCCCTCATGTGACAGGAGATGAGAAGCGAGCAACTGGGGGGCTGGCTGGCCGTGTAGTAGAAGAGAAAAGGGCTTTGGTTTATTTAAGCTGTTGGGTTTTTTTCCCCTTTGGATTTGTAGCCATTGGGACAAATTTTTAAAAGACTGGAATTATGTTGATTCTTAGTTGTGAATAAAAGGACGGTTTTACCATGAAATAGTTGAGTTTAAATGTTAGCTTTAAAGATGTACTACAGCTGGGTGTGCCTATAGACATATCACTGTGGCGTCCGATCCCATCAGATCTCAGAAGCTAAGCAGGGTCAGGCCTGGTTAGTACTTGGGTGGGAGACTGCCTGGGAACACCAGGTACTCTAGGCTTGGGAGAAGGACCCAGCAACCCACTCCCAAAAATCAATCAGCCATTGAAAACCCTATGAATAGCAGAGAAGCACTGACAATAGTGTTTCGTCTGTTGTAAATAGGGATACTCTGTGTTGGACACCAATTCAACACCACCTAACAACAACAACAGCCAGGTATGGTGGTGCAGGCCTGTAATCCCAGCACTCAGGAGGCTGAGAAAGGAGGATCACAAGTTTGAGGCCAGCCTGAGTGACATAGCCAGACCCTGTCTAAAAATAAATAAATAATAATGGACTGGGAGCATCACTCAGTGGTAGAACAATTGCCTAGCATGTGTAAGGTCTTGGGTTCCATTTCCAGCATGTAAAAAAATAAAAAAATAAAAGGAAAGGACTACATTCCATGGAATAATTTATTGTAACTAAGGAACAACTGCTTTACTTGTTTTTTCTCTTTCTTAAAAAATGGCTCTTTTGGAAAGAAGAACCAGATGCATAGCCACCGGCCCTCATTTTCCTTGATCATTCACTAGCATGTGGTGCTACTGGCCAGTCCACCTGGAGCAGTTCTCTCTTTGCCTCCCTGGGTAGCTACATCTCTCTGATCTCTTCTGCTTGGTTTTGCTGGCACTCTTCATTTGTATACCCCTCTCCACAGAGACATTTTTTTTTATAACTTGAAAGTCACTGACACATAAAAAAGTGTACTCCAGAAGCTTCAGGTTTTAAAAATGGACTCAGAGACCAAATTGTAGAACTCCCCTCCCTGGTGACTAGAACTCCCATCTAGACAGAAGTATATTAAAAACTTATTTTCTGCACTTGGCCAGCATTCACCAAAGAGCACCTTTTTCAGGACAGAAGCCACTCCAGCATCTACTGTCATGCAGTGAGTTTATATAGCCTTAGCTCCCCCTCCCTGATGATCTCATTCTAGAACATACTGGAATATACCAGAACTTTCCAGAGCAAACCAGAACATACCACAATACTCATATTCCTTTGCCTCAACTCTGGCACTGCAGCATGTTTCCTGGCTCCATGACAAAGAAATCTTAGGTCTCTTTTCTAACAAGTCAAGAGACTATGTTAGTCATTTGTTATGTGTAATTTAGGCCTTTCAATGAGTCTACAAGTTGGCTACATTCTACAGTTTAGAAAGCTGCTACATTGATAGGTTAAATAACTGGCCTAAGGTCACACAGCTAGGTAAGTGGTAGAGTGAAGATTAAATCCACAGTGCTCTTTCCATCAGTGGACAATGTCTTCAAGGCCAGTTTTATAGTAGCTGAAGAGACATGCTTTATTCTCATATTGACCTCAATAAAAAACCAAGGACCTCAAAATTCAATCTTCCTTTATTTATTCCACAATGACTTATTGAATGCCTATTATTTTCCAGGCATTTCTAGAAAGGGCTAAATTAATACAGCCCAGGCACTCACATCATTTATGCATCTCAAAATCTATCTAGCTAATGTGGTGTATTTCATGAAGCCCATTATACATATTGGACGTGAGCACTTCTGCACAAACACACACACCCTGCTTCTGACAGTTGTACTTAGAGCCCCTCATGGCGACTGGGCTCAATCATAGTTCTCCTTCCCCCTTCGGTACACACAAGCCCTGAGCTCTAGGCGGCCTCTGTGGTGGCCCAGGACTCTACTCTCTGCTTCCTTCAGGTGCTTCCAGCTATTTCCCTAGATCCTAGCTAAGAGCCCCATGGGTCCCTGACTCCACCTATTTATTTATTTGCCCCTCAACCCAACCCCTAGCCACTTTCCGCAGAGCAGCTGAGTATTTTCTAGCTGAATCCTCTCCCACCTTGTGTCCTACAACTGTTAAACGGCTTCTGAGTCCCACCAGGGCCTCACATATACTTTGCAAGTGCTCTTCTACTAGGCTTCACCCCCAACCCCATTGGTAGCTGTTTTTAAATTGTGAGTGAGGGTGTCAGTGCGTTACACAGGCTGCCACTTGCCTTGAGCTTTCAATCCTCCTGCCTCTACCTCCTGAGCTCCTAGGATTACAGGCGTGTACCACTGCACCTGGATCCTCTTTTCTTTTTTCTTTTCTTTTCTTTTCTTTTCTTTTTCTTTTCTTTTCTTTTCCTTTTTCCTGCAGTAATGAAGGGGATGAACCCCAGGCCTCATGCATGATTTGTAAGCACTTTACCACTAAAGCTGCAAAAACAGCCCATTTTTCACTTTTAAGACAGGATCTTGCTAAGTTACGCAGGCTACCTCTGGCCTTTGAACTTGTAATCCTCCTGCCTCAGCCTCCCAAGCCTCTGGAATTACAGGTGTGCTTATTGTTTTCTTTCCTTTTCCAGAGCCTTCATTCCCAGGACATGCGACCCCGGCCTGAAGAGCAGAAGTGGGGCATAGAAGAGGAAGGGGCAGAGAAAGGAAATGCACGTCTGGCCCAGGAGTGAGGAGTAATGAGACGTGAAGATCAACATTCATTTGAACGTCTACTTTCTGGTAGATTCAACTGAAAATTAACCCATTCATTCATTTGATACATATCTAGTGAATGTTCCCCACGTACCAGGTGGGGAACAAGGTGCTGGGATTGCAGGGCATGTGGAATGCCTGGGCTGCCTCTTCTTGGGGGGGGGGGGTTGCCCTCTAGCAGAGGGGATGGAAGTACCAAATGGAGAACACGAGGCAAAATACCAGCAAGGAAGAAAGTAGAGGGAAGGTTGAGACCCCATGACAAAGAGACAGAAAGTCTCTGAGGGCAGACGAGGAGCTGGGCACTGGAGAAGCAGCTGGGAGGGAAGGAATTATGTGCTCAAAGTCTCTGAGACAGAAGCTGGGCACGGTGGCGCACGCCTGTAATCCCAGTGGCTCAGGAGGCAGAGGCAGGAGGATCACAAGTTCGAGACCAGAGGCAGTCTGCGTAACTTAGAGAGACCCTGTCTCAAAAAGTAAAAAAATTGGCTGGGGGTGCAGCTCAGTGGTCCAGCACTTGCAGAGCATGCAAGCGAAAAGTCCTGGGTTCAACCCCCAGTATTGCAAAAACAAACAAACAAACAAAGTCCCCGAGGCAGAGAAGTGTGACTGCAGGTGACACCCAGAGTCTTATCCTGCGAGCCCTGCAGGGTCCTATGAGCTGGGCCGTGTCCCATGAGTCCTGCCAGGTCCCCTGTGCTGGGACTTGTCCAGGTGTCAGGTGTTATAGAATCACATGGTAGTCGAGCATGTAGGTGGGACTGGGCAGCTGTTCAACAGTTATGGGAACGAGGTGAGAGAGGATTCAGCCAGAACATACTCAGCTGCTCTGCAGAAAGTGGCTAGGGGTTGGGTTGAGGGGCAAAGATGGAAACAGGCCACGCTAATCACCTATTTGGGGTAACAATATGGCCACAGACCTGATGGTCTAAAATAGCACATGTGTCTCACCTGAGGGCTTCTGTGGGCAGGGAGTCTAGGCTTAGCTTTGTGGGGAGGCAGCCTCGGTGTCCAGTTTTGCTCAGGCTATAATCAAAATTGCGAATGGCTGGCAGGGCTGTGGTTTCATCTGAGGCTGGTGTGGTCGAGAACTTGCTTCCAAGCTCACGTAGTTGTTGGCAGAATTCAATTCCTTCTGGTTGTCAGACTGTAGGGCTCATTTTCTTGCTGACCCTTGTAGGCTGTTGGCAGAGCCTGCCCTGGGTTCCTAGAGGCTTCCACAGTGCTTTGCCATGTGACGTTTTCCAATATTGCCACATTGTTGGCACCGTGGTGGCTAGACTTTGAAGGATGAATAGGAGTTGCCTGGAGTGAGCAGGACATTCAGGCAGGCAGGACCCCTGACAAAAGGCCTGGAGGTGGTAGTGGGTGATGTTCTCAAGGAGCAGCAAATGTAGTCAACTTCTTTCCCAGAGCTGTTTTCCCCTTTATCCCTGATCCTAAGCCTGGCTTTTGTTCTATTCTTTGTACCACATGACCATGTGCTTAGGTTGGGGCCTCTCCATGGGCCTCAGGAATTGAAGCTAAACTGATTTAAGCCAAAATATGAATCCAGTTCCTGGTGGTGGTTAGGTAGGGCCTTCAATGCCCTTTGACCAATGAGATGGGAGGGATAAGTTGGGGAAGGAGTTGCTTTTAGGAAATTTTTCTTCCCCAATAAAAGTGACATGCAAGTGGGAGTTTCTATTTGGGGACAGAGCAGGGTGAGCCTACGGTATGCGGGGCCGCAGGAGCTGGCTGAGGCCCATGTTGGAACCCACTGGAGGCCTAAGCTAATGCGCAGGGTGTGCAGAGTAGAACAATGGGGAGTGCAGGGTCATTGGTGGCACGGTTGGCCTTCTGGAGGGGACAGCACTGCTGCCATTCACTTCTGCTTCCTTTGTTACGTGTGTAGTTAATGTGCCCATGAGCGAAGCCATTAGCAGCTGATGTCTGAAGAGGGGCCATGACCACATTTCACAGCGAGGCCTGGTGGTGGGGTGAATGACAGTCAGGGAAATGGAGAGACCTGGGCCCAGGAGGCCAACAGGAGCCAATGGTAGGCCCAGGCTAGGGCTTAGAGAACCCAGGCTCTCGAAGGTGCTGTGGACACAGCAGAGTCCAGGGACATCTTTGGACAGAAGCTTGGGGAGTCAATGAGCTTAAATGTCAGGAGCAAAGGGGGCCAGAGGCTCCCTAGAGGGAGAAGGGAGAAGCCAACAGCATCTACCACCCAGGCCACTCTCCATGCCTGAGAAACAGCGTCTATGTAGGCTTGGGAGAAGGACTTGGCAGCCCACTCCTGAAATAATCAGCCATCGATAACCCTATGTGTGGGGCATCGCCCTGGCGCTGGACTCGCTCCAGCTGTGAGTGGGAATCAGCTGCCAAAGACCTGTTGTCTGGTGAGGGGGAGCTGAGCACCCAAGAGCCATGCCACCCAGAAAGGAGGCTTATGCCCACGGCTGCTCTGAGAAGCCTTGAGAAAGGTGGGCTCAGAGGCTTCTGCCCATGGTGGCTTCTTGCTTCTTTTCTTCCCAATGAAGACGCCGACTCTGAGTGCTCTTCTCCAACAGCTCTTTATTGTTTCCTTGTCTGTCCCGGTGGTTGGAATGGATCCAGACTGCTCCGCCCTTATATACTCTTCTAAGGCTGGCTGGGGACCAATCAGAGGCAGTCACCCCATACGGGTTTCATTCAATCAGAGGGGATATGCAAATTTAGTTTTGTAAAAGTAGCCAATCAGGGGTCGCTCCTGAATGGTCCAATCAGGAGCTGTTCGGGGGTTTGGAAACAGCCAATCTGTGTCTAGGAGTCTGAGGCAAGGAATTAGATGCCAGCGTCATCTTGGGGAGCTTGACGACCCTGAGTTCCCAGATGTAGGGCAAAGGTGATTGCCTGGGGAACAAACCTCAGTCCTCCAAGGGGCCTGGATAGGCCCTGGGGTGAACTGCCTCTCTAGGCAGTGCCCTACACCTATGAATAGCAGAGAAGCATTAACATAGTTCTGGGCATGACATAGTGTTGGGCATGACATAGTGTTGGGGAGTGTTTTGTTCTGTTGGACTTAAGGTCACTATGAGTCGGACCTAACTCGATGGAACCTAACAACAACAACAAATCTAATTGGAAAGACAAATAGGATCTGAAACAAGAGATTCAGACTCAAGTCTCTGATCCTTGCACCACTTGTGTGCTAGTGACCTTGGACCTGTAGATTTACCCGTTTGATTCTCATTTCCTTACCAGGTAGAATAGGTAATGCTACCTAACTGAGAGTCTGTAGACAAAATAAAATTAAATTAGTAATATGGAAATGTTCAGTAAATTGTGAAGTGTTATTTTTTAACTCTTTGCTTTGATATAATTTCAGACTCACAAGCAAGTCTGCAAAAAGAATTCCCATATGTCCTTACTCAGCATCCTCTGATATTAACATCTGACATAATCATAGTTCAATAATCAAGTCTGGTAAATTAACATTGAGCGATACTATTAAACTAAGCCTCAGCCCTGGAATTTTACCAAGTGTCTCAAGGAATGGGCTTTTTCTGGCCCAGGCACCATTGCAGGGTCCCAGTTGCTCCACTTCTGATGCCAATTTAGACTCTTCTAATCCCTGGCAGGGCCTGTCTCCCTTTGTCATGCTGGACCTTGACTCTTTGGAAGAGTACAGGTTCATTATTTTGTAGACAGCCCTAGGTATTTTGTAGACTGTGGTGTCTGCTCCCACCATCTTATCTGAAATCCAGATACGGGATTGTCTGATGTTTCCTCATGATTAGATTCAGATCGTGCATTTCTGCAAGAGCACAGCACTGATGTTATGTCCTTCTCAGGGCACGGGGTCATAGGGTCCATGATGGCTGTATACCTTTCCTGGTGATGTTCACTTTGATCCCATGATTAAGTTGGTGTCTATGAACCAAATGAACTATGACTTTCTACTTTGTGTTTAATAAGTATCTTGTGGGAGATGCTTAGAGATTATGCAGAAATACTGTTTCCCATTGTACTTTTGTGTACTAATTTTTTGTACTAATTTTAAAAGGCACAGATGATTCTTGCCTGTATCAGTCATAATGATCACAATGGTGATTTTCTATTTATGAAATTGTTTTAATTATTGCTCTTCCCACTCTTCAGGTCGGGGCAAGGATGGCAAATTCCAACTATTTTGTCATGGCCTTCTGGAACATTACATGATTAGAATTGTGAGGTCCTAAGGCTAGAGAGTGCCTGGTGTGAGGAGGTGAGCAGAGCATAGACAGGGGCCATATTGGCAGCTCTAGGGGAGACCCTTCTCCCATAGCTCTCCCTGCTGGGCCCCCAAGCCAACACACACTGCCCTGGCTGGAAGGGGTGCAGCCTGTGTACCTCTTTCTTCCTTCCTTTGAGACCACTTTGTTCCTCTGAATGGCGGAGGCTTCAAGACACCATGACCTGCCTGGGTGGTAACCACAGTGCCGGGGCATCTCCATGAGAAAGGCCACTTGCACCAGGTTGCAGATTAGCAGGACAGGGCCATACCTCCCTGTTCCCCATCTTACACCAGTGTGTAGTTTTTGCCAAGATCAGCATGGGAGCCAGTTGCTTGGTATTGTCAGAAAGGCTGCCTAGGGATTGCTGGTGGACTTTGAAGTGCGAGGAGATCCTTGGTGGGATGTGTAGGCAGGAAGAAGAGCATTATTGTTTCACATGAACTTGCTTTCTTTTGTGAGCTGCGTTGGGTTGTTTTTTTTTTTGTTTTTTTTGTTTGTTTGTTTGTTTGATCTCTCATTATGAGTTTCCTATTGTTGCTGTAACAAATTATTCTCAATGGAGTAGCTTAAGGCAACTCAAATATATTATCATAAAATTGTGAGAATTGTTCTTGTTGCTGTTAGGTGCTGTCGAGTCAAGTCTGACTCATACCGACTCTATGTACAGCAGATCAAAACACTTGCTGATTCTATGCCAGGCAAACGATCTTATTTATGTTTAAGCCCATTGTTGCAGACATTGTGTCAATCCATCTGGTGGAGGGTTTTCCTCTTTTGTGTTGACCTGCCACTCTCCCAAATATGATGTCTTTATCTAGGGATCGATCTCTTCTAACTACATGTCCAAAATATGTAAGACACAGTCTGGCAATTCTTGCTTCCAAGGAGCACTCTAGTTGCACTTCTTCTAGGACAGATTTGTTGGTTCTTTTGGCAGTCCATGGTATATTCAATAGATGTGACCAGCACCACAATTCAAAAGCATCAATTCTTTTTCTGTCTCTCTTGTTCAATGTCCAGCTTTCACAACCATATGATGCCACTGAAAATACCATGGCATGAGTCAGACACACATTCGTCTTCTGTGTGACATCTTTGCTTTTCAATACTCTAAAGAGATCTTTTGCCACAGCTTTTCCTAGAGCAATGCGTCTTTTGATTTCTTG
>VMDO01001633.1:64508-199030 GCA_007922755.1 Pedetes capensis | reverse complement strand
GGGGGGGGGGGGGGGGGGGGGGGGGGGGGGGGGGGGGGGGGGGGGGGGGGAGGAAGTGCACAAGAGGATAAGGGGGAACTTATCTGTGCTATGTACAGTGAAACGCATATATGGAAATGTCACAATGAAATGCATGTCAGAATGAAACACATTAAATTGTACGTTAAAAATTTCCAATAAAAATTTGAATAAGAGTCATATTAAAAAAAAGTGATACCCTATATTCTCAAATCTAATTTGCACCCAATTTTAATCCATACTCAGATTTTGGCTATTTCTTAAATGGAAACAATTTATCTCACAATTCTAATTCGCTCTTGTCCTTCAACTGCTCCTTGTCCATAAGGCTATGGATAAATATGGTGATGTGATACAGAGCACTAATAACATTTTGGTTACAAGCAATGACAAGTGTGACAAATAATATGTAAATAATAATGATAATAAAATAATAATAAATTATTGCATTGAACTGTTTTTATGGTATGTGTTGTTGCTAAGATGCTGTCAAGCCGGTGTCTGACTTACAGTAACCCTACGTACAACAGGTGAAACAGTATTGTTAGTGCTTCTCTGCTATTCATACGGTTTTCAATGGCTGATTGTTTTTTGGGAGTGGATTGCCAGGTCCTTTTCCCAAGCCAACAGCACCTAGTGCTCCCAGGCAGTCTCCCAGCCAAGTACTAACCAGACCCAACACTCCTTAGATTCTGAGATCTGACAGGAGTGAACTCCACAGTGATACGGCTGCAGGCTTTATGATATGTATAGCAGTTCTATAATTTCCCCCAAAACCAGCTCTTGACAGCAAATCTAATCCACATATAATTCTAATCCTCATCTGATTTTTTAGGCCTCTAAAAATCTTGACAGATGAAGATTAGATTCAACAATGTACAGTAATACACATTACTATGGTTATATAGGAAAATATACTTTTTCTTGAGAGGAGCAATATAAAAAAGTCTTTGGGGTGAAATGATAACTACAGCTTACTTTCTAACAGCTCACAAAATTAAAAGTATATCTCTCTAGGGAAAGGGTAAATGTGACAAGATGTTATCAACTGGTCAATGTGGACAATGTTTACAGGTATTCATTATATTATTCTTTAAATTTTGGGGTATACTTGATTTTGTTTTCCAAAATAAAAGGATGTTTTAAAACACAAAAAAATGAAGCCAGGCATAGTAGCACACACCTGTAATTCCAGTAACTTGGGAAGTGGATGCAAGATTGCAGGTTTGCAGCCAGAGGCAACCTGCATAACTTATCAAGACCCTGTCTCAAAATAAAACTCTTTAGAAGAGTCAGACACAGTGGCACACACATGTAATTCCATCATCTTGAGAAACTGAGGCAGAAGAATCACAATTTCAAGGCTGAAGGCAGTCAGTGTAATTGAGGAAGACCCTCAAACTCAAAATTGTTGTTGTTGTTAGGTGCTGTTATGTCTGACTCAGTGACTCTCATAGGGTTTTCAATGGCTGATTGTTTGGGGAGTGGGCCGCCACATCCTTCTCCCACTGATTCAAAATAAAAAGGAAAAAATGGGCTGGAGGTGCAGCCTCGTGGTAGAGTACTTGCAAATTATGTGTGAAGCCCTAGGTTCAACTTCTAACTGAAAAAAAAAAAAAAAAAAGTTTTTAGAAAAGGGCTAGGATATAACTCAATGGTAGAGAGCTTGCCTAGCACAAAGCCCTGGGTTCAATCTCCAGTACCACAAAAACAAATAAAAAGAATAGAAGGAGTACACAGAAAGAATGTCTTACTACAATGAGATACTATGACATTCCTAGCAGAGTGGCTAAAGAAAGAAAATACTGGCAATACCAACGGGTGATAAGGATGCAGAATATTTTCATATATTGCTGCTGAGAATGCAAAATGGTAGTCATTCTAGAAAACATTTTGCCTATTTTTATGAAATCCAACATATTTATCACATGACCCAGTAATCATATTCCTAGATATTTGCCTTAAGAGGTCTCAGTCAGGAGCTATTTTGCCCCCTGGGACATTTGGCTACATCTGGAGCCCCCCCCCCTTTTTTTTAATAACTAGTGGAGGGAAGGTACTACTAGCATCTAGAAGACAGGGATGTTCCCAAACATCTTACAATGCGTAAGAAAGACAACCCTCCACAACAAAAATTGTCCAGTCTAAAAAGTCAACAGTGCCAAGATTAAGAAATTAACTAGAGCTATAAAAATATGCAGCACAAATCTACACAGGAATGTTTATAGCAGTTCTTTTAATAATTACCAAAAAAATGTGAAAAAACTCAATGTCCTTCAATAGGTTAATGGATAAACTATGGTACAACCACACACTGGAATAGCACTTGGCAATAAAAAGAAACAAGTTAATGATACATGCAATAACTTGGATGAACCTCAAATGTATCATGGTGAATAAACTAGTCTCAAAAGGTTATGTAAGGGAGCTGGGGATATAGAATAGTGGTACAGTACTTACCTAGCATGCTAAAGGGCCTGGGTTCCATCTCTGGCACCAAAGAGGGAGGAGAAAAGGTTGCATACATATTATTCCACTTATGTGCCAGTCATGAAGAAATAATACCATAGGAATGGAGAACAAATCAGTGGCTGGTTTGTTAAGAGCAAAGGGTGGATATGACTACAAAAAGGCAAACCAAGGGAAGTTTACAGTGTTAGTCATAAGAATCTATAGGTGTGTTAAATTCATACGACTATACACCATAAAAATAAAAGCCACTTTTACTGTATATTAAATTTCTTTTTTGTGGTGCTAGGAATCGCACAGGCTAGGCAAATACACTATCTCTGAGCACTATCCCCCAGCCCTCTATGATGATTTTTTTCAAAGCAATATTTAAGGGAAAGAGACAGGTCATGACAGGGGAAGGGGGGATGTGAGCATGAGTACAGAAAGGAGAATGCAGTCATGAAGACACAGGGAGATTAGAGAGACATATATGTAAGCCAAGGAACATATAAGATTACTGGCAACTACAAAAAAACTAGGAAATAGGTATGGAACTGATTTTCTGTGAGGTTAAAACACTGTATTTTAGGTTTCTGGACCCCTAAATTGTGAGAGAATTAATTTCTGTTTTAAACCACGTAGTTCATTGTAATTTGTTATGGAAGTCCAAAGAAAATAATACACGTATACCTTAATATCCTATTTGTGACATTTTGTGTGTGCATGTGTGTGTGTGTTTGTGTGTGTGTGTGTATAGAGGGGTATGACAGGGTATCCTATGTAGCCCTGGCTGGCCTAGAACTCTATATGTAGCCAAAGCTTACCTCAAACTCACAGAATCCTCCTACCTCAGCTCCCTGAACACTGGAATTACAGGTATATACATCCATGCCACCAGTTGTGGTGGCGCACACCGGTGAACAATTACTGAGGAGGCTGAGGCAGGAGGATCACGAGTTCGAGGCCAGTCTGGGCAACAAAACTTTGGGCTGGGATTTAACTCAGTTGGTAGAGCGCTGCGCTGCAATCTCTGAGGTCCTGAGTTCAATTCCCAGCACTGCAAAAATGGGAGAAGGACCTGGCAACCCACTCCCAAGGCAATCCTAAAACAGCCACTGAAAACCCTATGAAGGTCGCTATGAGTCAGGTACCGACTTGACGGCACCTAACAACATCCATGCCTAGTTTACAGCCTTATTTTAAAATACATATCCTATTTTAGACAAACTATTAGTCAGGATATTATGAAATATGCTTGGTTTGCCAAAAAAAGCAAAATTATTGGGGCAGAAAATACATCAATGCTTGCTAGGAGGTAAAAGCGAGAAGAGAAGAATACTACAAAAGAGCACAAATAAAAATTGCATGTATTCATCAAAATTCAAATAACTGTATACTTGAAAAGCATAAATTTTACTATGTAAAATACTTCTCAATAACACTGACTCTGAAAAACTGTGTTCCAAATGTAAATGACAAAAAATACTGTTAACCTGGTTTTTACAATAAAAAGAAAGATTAGCCTTAGATCGCCTATGTATCTTGGGGAGACCTCTCCAAAACTCATTCTTCCTCTCTAGCACTTCCTTTCCACCTACATGTTTCACTGCTAGATCAACCTACCTTTTCCAACGTTCTTTTAATTTTATAATCTACCCTTTTATCTCTTCTATCTGCTCCTCCTTTTTTTTTTCTTTTTTTTTCTTGTGGTACTGGGGATTGATCCCAGGGCCTCACGCCTGCATGCTTTGCAAGTGCTGGGCCACTGAGCTGCACCCCCAGCCCTTTTATTTTTTTTTGCTTACTTCCTGAGACAGGGTCTCGCTAAATTACATAGACTTCCTCTAGTCTCGAACTTGCAATACTCCTGGCTCCACCTCCCAAGCCGCTGGGATTACAGACGTGCGCCACCACGCCCAGCTTCTGCTCCTCCTTGATACTGAATTATACGTATGTATGTATGTGGTACTGGAGATTGAACCCAGGGACTCATGCAAACTTTATAAACTCTCTGCCACTGAACTGCTGCCTCAGCCCATTTTTTTACTTTTTGAGAAAGGGTCTCACTAAATTATGCAGGCTACCTCTGGCCTTGAACTTGCGATCCTCCTGTCCCTGCCTCCTCAATTGCTGGGATTATGGGCGTTTGAAACTGAATTTTTAAATCCCATTTCAAGTATGCCTACATCTCCTAGCATTAAAATTTATTACAGATGTATGCCTCTGCCAGAATTTCTTATGGGGAAAAAGTCACCCCCCCACACAATTTTTTTTTCCTAAAACAATGTAACCAAGGCTGGCCTTGAACTACAAATCATCCTGCCTCAGCCTCCTGAGAGCTGAGATTACAGGTGAACACAGGTGTGGTGGCATACATATGATTTCTTTTTTAAGATGCCACAATCAAGTACAGTAGTGTGCACTCTATTGCTTTACCTAGTAAATCATTGTGACTAGAACCAATGAAAACACTGTTTTAACCTAAACCTAATACAATATTAACCTATTACCTATAATACTGTCAGTTATGTTGTTGTTGTTGTTAGGTGCCTCCAGTCGGTATCCAACTCATAGCGACCCTCATAGGGTTTTCAATGGCTGACTGTTTCGGGATTGCCTTGGGAGTAGATTGCCAGGTCCTTCTCCCAACTGTCAGTTATAGACAACCTTAAAATAGGATCAATTCTTAACACTTTTATATAACTTGAGTAATAATAACCATCACACTAGAAAAATGTGACAGTCTAATATAGAAAGGAAGAGAGAGCTGGGCACAGTGGCACATGCCTATAATCCCAGTAACTGGGGAGGCACAGGTAGGAGGATCCCAAGTTCAAGACCAGAGGCAGCCTGCATAATTTAGTGAGACCCTGTCTCAGAAACTAAAAAAAAAATGGGCTGGGGCTACAACTCAGTGGTACAGCATTTGCAAAGCATGCAAGCATGAGGCCCTGGGTTCAACCTCTAGTACCACAAAAAAAAAAAAAAAAAAAGGGAAGAGATAATGGCAGAGATAAAAACTAACCTTAACACCATCCTAAAAAGCAGAGGAAAGAAAAAATGTAGAAAGGAATAGCCATAATTCACAAGGTATATATAAGTAACATCTTGGCACAATAGCAATATTTATAGCCTTATTTCACTTAACTTATTTATGATGTTTTCAGAGAGGGTCTCACTAAGCAACCCAGGCTGGCCTCAAATTTACTATCCTCCTACCTCTGACTCACAAGTGCTGGGGTTATAGGCATGTACAACATGCCTAATTTACAGCCTTATTTTAAAATATGTATCCGATTTTAGCTGGTCTCAGTGGCATACAGGTGTAATCCCAGCAACTCAGGAGGCAGAGGCAGGAGGATCACAAGTTCCAGGCCAGAGGCAGTCTGAGTAACTTAGTGAGACTCTGTCTCAAAATAAAAAGTGAAAAATGGACTAGGGGGGTACACAGCTTAGTGGTAGAGTGCTTGCAAACCATGAGTGAGACCCTGTGTTCAACCCCTTGATGTTGTTGTTAGGTGCCGTTGAGTCTTGTCTGACTCATAGTGACCCTCAGAGGGTTTTCCATGGCTGTTTCGGGATTGCCTTGGGAGTGGACTGCCACAACCTTCCCCCACTTTTGTGGTGCTGGGAATCGAATTTGGGACCTCAGAGACTGCAGAGTGGCGCTCTACCAACTGAGCTAAATCCTAGGCTGCAAAATAATAAAAATTTAAAAATATATGTATCCTGTTTTACACAAATTATTAGAATATTATAAAATTTGCCTGGTTCATTTTCAGAAATAGACAT
The DNA here is from genome assembly GCA_007922755.1 of Pedetes capensis. Lineage (NCBI taxonomy): Eukaryota > Metazoa > Chordata > Mammalia > Rodentia > Pedetidae > Pedetes > Pedetes capensis. The sequence continues at coordinate 192,769 of VMDO01001633.1, read as the reverse complement.
CCAATGTAATTTTACAGGCCTTATCTATTTTGATGTAAAAAGCTTAAATAATTTAACACAGGCCTGTATTTTCTTAAAAGAAGCCACAAAGACATTTCAGGAAACACACAAACCAATAAGGAGAAAATTCCTTGTTGAGGTGCAAAGTACAGAATTCAAAAAGCTGAAGTATACAGTGGTAATCAGAGAACTAAAACCTAGTGAAGCAGAGCACAGTGGTGCAAAGAGATAGTGAGTTCATAGGCTGAGGCAAAAGGACAGTGAGTTCAAGGACAACCTGGACTACATAACAAGACCTTGTACCAAAAACAAACAAATAAATAAATAAACCCACTAATTTAGTCAAATTCTCAAACAACCTTACTAAAATACAGAGGTACACATGAACTTGAAATACTGAGTAAGCTCTCAAATAAGACCATTCATTCTGCCATATTGGCAAACCACTCACTACCCAAAGCAAAAGAACTGTGAATCAAAGGATTCTGTTGTGAAAATCTCTCTTCATTCCCCAGCCACTACTTTAAGAATGTTCTAAAGCTTCAAGTCAGTTGCAAGTAGAACCACAGAGCTGGTAATGATTCTTACATGTGCTACAAGTAGCCACACTCCAGCTAAACTGAAAATTATATCCTGCTCCCTAGAGTCACAATAGCAGAGATTAGCTAGAAGGAATAAATTTTAGATCCCATTCTCCACTAGTAACAGCTAAAAAGCTGACCTTGGTAAACTGGCAGACAGAATGTGAGTTTATTAAATTGAGGTAGAAGGTAAATACCCATCTCCAAAACTTTTTCCCAGCAAAAGAAATAGGAACAAACTCAAACCCATGTATGACAGGGAAAGTTACCTTTTCCTATTTTACTGGAGAAAGCTACCTTAACAGAGAACTAGGATGTGAACCATCTTCCCTCCCCCACAACAATGCAACCTTGGCTCTAAACACTGCAAAAGGATCTCAGATCACAGAAAGCTCCTTTACCATTATGCAATCAACATGTCAGCATGAATTCTAATGTATATGCTAAATAGACAATTAACTTATCCAAAGAGAAAAACAAGAAGCTACAATACTCAAACTTCAGCAGAATGAAAACAGTTTAAGGAAACTGGCACACGAATCTAACTTTTAACTTATTTGCTGGTTCGACTTCTGTAACTAGTATTAAGGACAGCTGGGGTTTAGTTCAGTTGGTAGAGTGCTGCTCTAGTCTCTGAGGACCCAGATTCGATCCCCAGCACAGCAAGAATGGGGAGAAAGACATGGCAATCCACTCCTGAGGCAATCTCAAAACAATCAGCCATTGGTCACTGTGAGTAGGACTTGACTCAATGTGGCACCTAACAACAGTATTAAGGAAGGTGACTTCCTCCTGTTCCCACAAACAGCCTCCTGGCAAACTTTTTTTTCAACACTAGAAGTTGAACCCAGGGTCTCACACATGCTAAGCAAATACTCTTCCAGTGAGATATACACTCAGCCCCTTTTTTATTTTTTATTTTGAGACACAGTCTCACTAAGTGGTGCAGGCTCTCTGGCCTCATACCTGGGAGCCTGCCTCAGCCTCCCTGGGATTACAGGTGCAGTTACCATTTTCTTACTCATTAAGACAGCTGTAATTAAGAGGGTGAAATAAAAAACAAAATAATAAAGGTTGGCATGAATACGGAAAAGTGGACCCCTTGTACACTACTGGTTGGAATGTAAAATGGTACTGCCCCTGTGGAAAACAGTGTAGTGATTCCATAAAAAATTAAAGATTACCATATGATTCAACAATTCCACTTTTAGGTACATATACAAAGGAAGTGAAAGTAAGGTCTCAGAAAGATATTTGTAATAACCAAAAGGCAGAACAGACTCCAATGTCCCTCAACTACTGGATGGATAAAGCAAAAGTGGGACATACATGCAAGAGAATATTATTGAGCCTTAAAAAGGAAGGAAATTCTGACACATGGTACAATATGAACATGCTGGGTGAATTAAGCCAAATACACAAGGACAAATATTGTATGAGTACAATTATATGTGGGGTACCTAGAATAGTTGATCTACAGAGAGAAAGTGGAACATTGGTTACAGGAGACTGGGAAGTGGGAAGTTGTTTAATGAGTACAGAATTTCAATCTGGAATGATGAACAAGTTCTGGAGAGGAACAGTGGTAATGGGTGCACAAGGTATATATATTGAAATCACTGAACTAATAAACATTTAAAAATGTTTAGGGCTAGGGATACAGTTCAGTGATAGAGTGCACGCTTAGTGTGCATAAATCCCTGGGTTTGATCTCCAGAATCTCCCTTCACAAAAAAGGATAATTAGGACAGATAGTTTTTACAATTTTCTTTGTCCCTTGGAGATGAAAACATCAATTTATATAGTAAAATCAACTAACAGCAGAACATACTCATTTCATCTCCATTCCTGCCCTAAAACCCAGCAAAATGAATAAAGGAATAAAAAAGTATAAATCCCCAATGACAAAAATAGAAAAAGGAAACAATAAGTAAATGTCAGCAACACACTAAACCAAAAAAAGCAATGGCAGCCAGGTTCTACACATTTCAATATATACAGAATACAATTTTTAACTAAGACCTATAGTAAACCAGACGCTGTGGCTCATACCTATGATCACAGCCACCGAGGAATTTGAGGCAAGAAGATCATGAGTTCAAGGTCAGAGGCAGCCTATGCATTTTAGCAAGACCCTCTCTTGAAATAGAAAATAAGATGAGCACTGTGGCACGTTTGTCATCCCAGCAACTCAGGAGGCTAAGGCAGGAGGATCGCGAGACTGAGGACAAAGGCAGCCTGTGCAATTTAGCAAAACCCTGTCTCAAAATAAAAAATCATTTAAGGCTAGGTGTGGTGGTGCCTGCTTGTAATCCCAGCAACTCAGGAGGCAGAAGCAGGAGGATCACAAGATCAAGGCCAGAGGTAGCCTGAGTAATTTAGCTCAGTGGTGGAATGCTTGCCTAGCATGTGTGCAAGGCCCTGGGGTCAACACCCCAGGACAGAAAAACAACAAAGAAATAAACAACAAAAAGCCTATAGTAAATATCTTCCTTTCAAAAAATTCAAGAACAGTAAAAAGATAATCTGGGATTTCCCTTTGATTACTGACTTTCCATAAAAGCAAATGCAGCTAATCCCTCTCCTTTCCTTCCCATTTCCAAAGCAGAGATATAATTAAATGAATTAAATGAAATTAAAAATCTTTTAATTTTCATAGCAAATGCACTCCAAAAACTAGGTTAGATTGTACTTCCAAAAGAAATTTCCCTTCTTCATTATGTGAGATTTAGATTTAGCTCATGTGACCTTCCTGTTGCATCTCTAAAACAGCAGCAATTTAGTATTCTCATTCATCCATGAGGAAAATGTGACTATACCTCAGATATTCTTAATCACAGACTACTTCCGCTTTCTTGCTAAAAAGACTTTTTACAATAATGATCTTGGCCAGGCACAGTGGCACACACCTTTAATCCCAGTGACTCAGGAGGCAGAGGCAGGAGGATTGCAAATTGGATGCCAGAAACAGCCTGTGAAATTTAGCAAGACTCTCTTTCTCTCTAAATAAAAAATGGGTTAGCGGCACAGCCCAGTGGAAGGGTACTTGTAAAGCATGTGTCAGGCCCTGGGTTCAACTCCCAAGTACTGCAAAAAATAAAATGAAATAAAATAATGACCAATCTTGGGGCCAGGTGCAGTGGCAAATGCCTGTAATTCCAGCAACTCAGGAGGCAGAGGCAGGAGGATCAAATTCAAGGCCAGAGGCATTCTGTGTAATTTAACAAGACCCTATCTCAAAATAAAAAACATAAAAGGAGCTAGGAGTATAGCCCCAAGGTAGAGCAGTACCACAAAATAAAATAAAATAAAATAAAATAACCTTTTGTACTTTACCAAGAATAAAGGAAAACTTCCCTGTGGTGTCAAGAAAATTTTCATGAGAAAGTACACACACAACAAAAGGGCCTGATGAAAACAAAATCATAATAATCAGTCTCAGGTTATACAAAATAAACACATTCTACCTTTCTACAATATTTGTTGGTTTCTTTACACATTCTGTTTGTTGTTTTGGCAGCAGGGAGGAGTGAGATAAGGTCTTACTAAATTGTGCAAGCTGCCTCTGGCCTCAAACTCGAAATCCTCCTGATTCAGCCTCCCAAACTGCTGGGATTACAGGAATATGCCACAGAGCCTGGCTCTCTTTAAACATTCTAAATCATGAATTACTATGTCAAGTGTCTACAGCAAAATTCTACATCTTTTCCACGAACAAACTATTTGTCAGTGTTTCTAAACCCTGGTAAATACAAAAATTCCATGTATAAACTAAAGTCTAATGAATCTTATCAGGTTAACTGCGATCACCAAAAACCTGAAACTAGAAATATGAAAAGCAGTTTAACTACTTTAGTTTTTCCTTTTCTATACTACTTGTGCAAGCTAGGAATTCAGAAGAGTTTATGTTGATTTGCTGGGTGCGGTGGCACACACCTGTAATCCCAGCAGTTTGGGAGGCAGAGGCAGGAGGATCACAAGTTCAAGACCAGGGGCAGTCTGCGTAATTTAGCGAGACCGTGTCTCAAAAAGTAAAAAAATGGGCTGGGGGTGCAGCTCAGTGGTCCAGCACTTGCAGAGCATCAAGCACAAGACCCTGGGTTCAACCCCCAGTACTGGAAAAAAAAAAAAAAAAAGAATTTATGTTGATTTATCATTAAAGAGGGTGCTGGGGCTAAGAAGGATAAGGGAAGATCCAAAACATGTAAAAAAGAATAGCCTGTACAAAGTATTGTCTTCACTCTATCCTAGTTTTTACAAAAGAGTGATCAGGGAGCTGGGCACTGGGGTGCATGCCTATAATCCCAGTGATTTAGGAAGCTGAGGCAGGAATATCACAGATTGGAGGCCAGAGGCAGCCTGGGCAATTTATGGAAATTTTGTATCAAAATAAAAAATAGAAGGGGGGCTGAGGGTGCAGGTCAGCAGAGCAGGGCTTGCCTAGCATGCACGAAGCTCAAGTTCAACCCCAGGACTGCCAAAAAAGAAAAAAAAAGGAGTGAATAAGGAAAAAGCTATCAAATCTGGTCTTCCATCTACTTCGACTATTTTTCTCCTATTCAGGCTTTAGTCCTTTTTTTTTTTTCATTCCCACTGACACATCCATAGCCTGATCTGACTGCATTTAGACTCTCTCAACCCTATTAAATACCACAAACCTCAATACTGCCAAACACATCTTCATAAAAAATCACTTCATCCTATCAGGCAATAAGCCTCAAAATAAGACACTTGTCTCACTTTAACTTTTCCAAACTTTCTCCTGTTACTAGGCCCACACAAACTCTCTTAAACTCCAACTAATCTATTCATTGAACTACCACCACCTCAAGTCCATTCCTGCCTCAGCATCTATTCACATTCTGAATCCCAGTCTTAAATAATTTCCCTCTCTGCCGTAACAATTATTCTGCATACACTTCATTCAGTACTAAAGTGCTTTGAGGTATTACTTGAACTGTTTTTGTAAGAACTTTTTTCCCAGAAAGAAGAGAACATGGAGGATGCTATAGAAAGTCAAGTCCCAGATCAGAGGTTGCAAAACCGCAATGCACAAGACAAATTCTGCCCACAACAATGATTTGCTTGACCCACAGTATTACATTATGAATTCATAAGTTGCTGACATATATAAAGAAATAAAGATTTCTTATAAGATTTGGATTTCCAGCTTCAGGTCACACTCAATCTGCACTCTTCCCCCACAACCTGCCCTTCCCATCCCAGGTCAAGAGTAAGTCAACACTGAACTGTGCACTTTACTTATTTCCTTTTTTTGTGGTACTTAGGGGTTGAACCCATGGCCTCACACACAGTTTCCAAGTGCTTTACCACTAGGCTGCACTCCTATCCCATTTTTTAGTTTTTATTTTGAGTCAGGGTCTTGCTAAATTACACAGGCAACCTCTGGCCTCAAACTCACGATCGTCCTGCCTCCACCTCCCAAATTGCTGGCACTACAGGTATGTGCCACTAAACTTGGCAAATCGTGCACTTTAAAATGGTGAATTTTGTTTGTGGATTTTACCTCAAAAATAACTTTTTAATTATGCTATTTATTTATTGAGGTAGGGTCTCACTACATAGCTCAGGCTGGCTTCAAACTCTCATCCTCCTGTTTCTGCCTCATGAGTGCTTTTAACCTTTGTATCTGACCAAATATTCTCACGACTATTAGGTAAACCTCTGGGAATATACTGGTAAACTCAGCAAAACAGGCATGGTGGTGCCTGTAATCCCAGCACTCAGGAGGCAGAGGCAGGAGGATTGGAAGATCAAGACCAGCTTGGGCTACACAGCAAATTCCAGGCCAGACTAGGCTACGTAGCAACACCCTATCTGAAAAAACAAAACAGAACAAAAGTTTAGCAGACCACTAGCCTCCACCGTCCTAGTTAAGAATGCCGTAAGATAACATTTGAAATCCATATATTTCCCCACCTTACCATCCCACACCTACCAAATATACCCATGAATGTATTTACTGAATGTATTGACTTATGACTTTCTTTGTTCTTTGGCTATAAAAATTCATGTGAGTTCTTCCACTTGGAAACACGTGATTCAGGATAACTTGAATTCTTGTTCCTGGGCTTATGTCACTTCATTTCACAATTTATTTTTTTTAATCTTTGAAAACTTTCTATTTCTTTTATCATCATTATATTGTGGGTGTATTCCTAAAACTTTAGGCAAATATTTTTTATTATTTTTAATTGACAAAAAAGTATGTATTTATCATGTACAACAGTGTGAAATACATATACATGTGGAATGGTCAAACTGAGCTAATAACATGCATAATCTCATATTCTTTTTTGTGGTAAGAGTAAATCTTACCTTAATTAAAAAAAAAAAAAAAAGTAGGCCTGCCAGGTGACATACGCCTATAATCCCAGCACTCTGGAGGCTGAGGGCAGGAGGATCACAAGTCTGGGGCCAACCTGGGTTACACAGACCGTTTCAAAAAAAAAAAAAAAAAAAAAGTGATCCAAAGCTGCTTTAACAGTGGTCTTCCTGGAAGGACATGAAATCCTTAGTTAACTGAAAAGTCCCAATTTGAGCCAGGCATGGTGGTACAGGCCTGTAATCCCAGTGACTCGGTAGGCAGAGGTAGGAGGATCATAAATCCAAGGTTCAAGGCCAGGGCAGTGACTTAACAATACCCTGTCTCCAAATAAAAAGTAATAAATGGGCTGAGAGTGCAGCTCAGTAGTAGTGTGCTTACAAAGCATGCATGAGGCCCTGGATTCAACCTCTCAGAAAAACCAAAAAAATAAAAAATAAAAATAGTCCAATTTGATCTGGCATTCCTGACTTATTGTTCATCTATCTCTTGTAACTATTTGAATCTATAATGCTTATCCCAGTTAAGCTTACTGGATGAATTAATGAACTTATATGATAATTTTTAATAAGACAAGGTTGGTGGTAATGATAATGCAAACAAGAAAAACAACTGACATTTCATGTTTTTTGTGAGCCAAGTCTTGTTTAAACAGAAACACATGATCCTTGTGGATATATATGCGTTATTACTAATCCCAATTTACAGATAAGGAAATTAAGGTAGAAACAACCAATTTGGCCAAGGTCATACTGTCAATATAGGGTAGAATCAAAATTCAAAAGCAATCTAACTCTAACACACACTGATAACATCTATAATATGATCCTTTAGCATCCTTTCCTCTGTTATCAAGACTACATTTTAAAGCCTATTCTTTCTTTGTACAAGTCTCTAAGAAGCAAACTTGTTTTTGTTGTTAGGTGCAGTCAAGTGAGGTCCAACTCATGGTGACCCCATGTACAACTGAATGAAACACTCCCTGGCACTGGACCATGCCCAGCACTCACAGTGCTTTTCTGCTGTTCACAAAGTTTTCAACTGGCTAATTGTTTCGGGATTGTTTTGGGAGTGGGCTGCCAGGTCCTTCTCCCATTTTGCAGTACTGGGGATCAAACCCAGGGCCTCAGAGCTTGCAGAGCAATCACGCTACTAACTGAGCTAAACCCCAGCCCAAGAAGCAAACTAAGTTCACCTAAATACAGACAGTATTTCTATAGTTTGTCTTGGGGTGTGTCGGGGGGCGGGGAACGGACTTGCTTATTGTATAATAGAATCCAATAAAATAATATATATTTTCTCAGAAAGCAAGCATATTGTTAGGCATTTCTGGAGTGAGGTAAGCTCAATATGCAGGTAAATTCTTATACTGTAAAGTGATGATAATGTATAAAAGTGTTTCTCTTTCCTAGGGTAGGGGTAAACAGTTTCTAGATGTGGGGAAAAAAATGCAAGTTTCTTGAGAGCAGGGACTACTTTTTTTTTTTTTTTTAAGCTCAGACTCCTGCCCTGTCTCAGCCTCCCAAGTGCTGGAATTAAGGTGTGCACCACCACACCTGTTTTTTGTTTTGTTTTGCTTTGTTTCATTTTTTAAAGACAGGGATTACAGACATGCACTACCACATCTGGCAGGGACTGCTTTTTGCCACAAATCTCTGTAATGTTTAGCAGAGTGGTGCTTAGAATACATTCCATTAAGGTAAAGGAACAAAGAAATATGAAGTAAATATCTTAAATTGTAATGCCACACAATCTTTATTATACCATTTATTATCTTGTTTGGGATGATTACAAGCAGGTTTGTTTTCCTGACAATAAACTCCACAAAATCCTTAAAACAAGAGTTTAATATTTGGGTAACCACTGAGACCTAGCACAGCAACAGTTCAGTCAATGCTTATTGAACATCACAAACTTAACTTTTTTTTTTCAGTACTTGGGGGTCAAACCCAGGCACCTGTACATACTTTTTGCAACTGCTTCACCACTAGGATGCACTCCTAGCCTATTTTTTATTTTTCATTTTGAGACAGTCTCACTACTACATAGGTTGCCTGTGGCCTCAAACTCACAATCCTATTGCCTCTGCCTCCCAAATCATTGGGATTACAGGCATGTACCACCACACGCAGCCACATTTAACATTTCTATACATAAGTTTCCTACAAATCTTTTTTTTTTTTTTTTTTTTTTTTTTTTGCGGTACTCGGGGTTGAACCCAGGGCCTCGCGCCTGCATGCTCTGCAAGTGCTGGACCACTGAGCTGCTCCTCAGCCCATTTTTTTACTTTTTGAGACAGGGTCTTGCTAAATTACGCAGACTGCCTCTGGTCTCGAACTTGCGATCCTCCCGCCTCCGCCTCCCGAGCCGCTGGGATTACAGGCGTGCACCACCACGTCCGGCTTAGTTTCCTACAAATCTTTATGCTAATGTTTAAAGTAGAAATTAAAATGACAAGGCTTCTCATTTATAAAATGGATATTAGGCTTACTATGTTTCTGATATCAATCCTATATTTTGATATCAACAAAGACCTAAAAAATTAGTAGTTCAGCACTTGAACTACAAAGTATATAATCATAGAGTGATGAAGAAAGAATCTGAGAGATCATATTCAAAATATTCAGTAAGCAAGTGAGGAGGGCTGGGCACTTTGATATATGTCTGTAATCCTAGCGACTCAGGAGGCAGAGGCAGGAGGATCATGAGTTCGAGGCCAAAGGCAACCTGTGTAACTTAGTAAGACCTTGACTTAAAATAAAATAAAAAAATAAAGAGGCTAAGGGTGCAGCTCAGTGGTAGAGCACTTGCAAGTATGTGCAAGGTACCAGGTTCAACCCCCAAGTACTACAAAAGAAAAAAAAAAAAAAAGTGAGGAAACAAGGCCCAGAGAGATTTAAGTGAATTGCCCAGGATTTAAGTGATGACAAATACCAAGAACCAGGTCTCCTGAATGCTGGCCTAAGTATCTTTTCAAAAAGAACTGCTTTATTAGCACAAGATGAAATGGATACTTCAAGAAATATCTTAAAGATGTTTGGTACAGAGAATGATCTTTCCCAGTACATTACTTTTTAAAGAAATGAAAATTGCCTTGTTTCTTTACTACAGATAACACCATCTCCCTGCCCCCATTTTTTTTTCATCATTTTTATTTTCATCATTTTTCTTTTGTCATTGTCTGAAACTTCTTCCTCTTAGCATCTCATTTAGCTGCTTTCCCTCTTACCCATTTTCTTCCTAATATCTTTCACAAATCACTCCACTGTCTCCTTCCTTGCTCTCCATAATTATCAAAAAGAACAGATGAACCACACATTTGACTATAGCAAAAGGGACACTATAATAAGGCAATTATACCTTTGGTCTCTCTCAAACACCTATCGGGCAATTAGTTAACAAAAGTATAAAATAAACACAAAGAGTCACACAGATGACTGAATAATAAATATCAATGTTTACAGTTGAAAAGAATCTAAGTAGGAATGGGTAGATCAGAAGAGGTGGTTGATGACAGTGACAGCTAATAGTCCCAAGGTTATGGTTAAGACCTAATCCTAACCACTTAGGGACCACTCTCTTCCTTTTACTAAGTTTTGGGGATTTTTTTCCCTCCAGCTTTATTGAGGTATAATTGACAAGCAAAAATTATATATATTCAAGGTGTATAACATGATGTTTTGATATATGTATACTATGTGAATTGTGGACTGGGGTTTAGCTCAGTTGGCCACTCTGCAATCTCTGAGGCCCTGGGTTTAATCCCCAGCACCACAAAAGCAGGAGAAGAAGGACGTACCAGACCACTCCCAAAACAATCCCAGAACAATCAGTTTTTGAAAATTCTATGAGGGTTGCTATGAGTTGGACACGACTCCATGGCGCCTCACAACAACATGTGAACTGTAATATAATCAGGCCAATTACCATATCTACCACTGCAGTTACCTTTTTTTTTGTGTGATAAGAACACTTAAAATCTTTTAGTGAATTTCAAGTATCTATATGGGCTGGGATTTAGCTCAGTTGGTAGAGCGCTGCACTGCACTCTCTGAGGACCCAAGTTCAATTCCCAGCACTGCAAAAATGGGAGAAGAGCCTGGCAATCCACTCCCAAGGCAATCCTGAAACAGTCAGCCATTGAAAACCCTATGAGGGTCTCTATGAGTTAGACACCGACTCGACGGCACCTAACAACAACAAATTATCAACTATATGGCAGAAGGATCTGGCAATCCACTTCCAAGAAAATCCTGAAGCAATCAGCCACTGAAAACCCTATGAGGGTCACTATGAGTCGGACACAACTCAACAGCACCTAACAACAACAATTATCAACTATAGTTATAAGATTGTATATTAGGTCTCCAGAATTTGTTCATGTTATAACTACAAGATTAAGTCCTTCGATCAACATTTCCCCATTTTCTCCATTTCTCCACTCTCTATCCCTTGATAATCACTTTTCTGTTTCTATGAGGGATTTTCCTTGATTCTACATATAAGTAAGACCATGCATTTGTCTTTCTGTGGCTTAATTTACTTAGCAAAATGTTTTTCAGGTTCATTCATGTTATCCAAAATGGCCAGATTTCCTTCTTTTCTAAGGTTGAGTAGTATTTCATTATACACACAATTTCCTTATCTATTCATCTATATAACACAATTTCTTTAACCATTCATCCACTGACATTTAGACATTTCCATTATCTTGGCTATTATGAATAATGCTTCAATGAACACAGGAGTGCAGTTATTTCTTCAAGGTAGTGATTGTATTTCCTTTGGATGTATACCCCAAAGTGAGATTTACTGGATCATATGCTGTTGTCATTGTTAGGTGCCCTTGAGTCAGTGTACAACTCATAGCAACCCTATATACAACAGGTGAAATAGTATTATTAGTGCTTCTCTGCTATTCATAGGGTTTTCAATGGCTGGTTGTTTTTTGGGAGTGGGTTGCTGGGTTCTTCTTCCAAGTCTACAGCAGCTTATGTTCCCAGGCAGTCTCCCACCCAAGTACTAACCAGGCTTGACCCTGCTTGGCTTCCAAGAACTGATGGAATCGGTCGCCACAGTGGTACAGGTACAGGCTTGGATCATATGATAGTTCTATTTTACCTCTTTCTCCCTATTCAGCTTTCTTACCTCACAATTCACCAGTTCTACTTCATTCACTCTGTATTCTCTTACTGCTTGACTTTCTGCTTTGTTTTTTTCTTTAAGCAGCACTCTACCTCTTCTGTCTTGACCTTTTAAAGTGACTCTATCTTGTTCTAATCTGTTCCTTATCAATAATAATATTGCAAATGTATCCTACCTTGGGGATCTAGATAGGGTAAGCTGTGAGTTCGTTTTCTTTTCTAAAAATTTAATATGTATTATTTTATTTGATCCTTACAACAATGCCAAGAGGCAGAAAGAAATCAATATATCTATGTTAAAGATAGATAAACTGAGGCCCAACAAGACTAAATGAGTTACCACAAGTCACATGGATTGTCAGTGACAAAATCCAATCAGAATCCACGCCTTTTCCTTCTAGTCGGTCTCTACTGAACCATGCTGCATTCTTTTTAATACCTCTACTTCTTAACCATATATATGCACATGTCTGGACAAGTTTACAGAGATAAATATTTATAAAGCAGCACAAGTGGAAAAAGTGCTTGTGTATACATAAGGAAGCTATAAAAACAGAAAAGTCACAGGCCCCAAATTAACAGACAGTGAGGCTCACAGGCTAATCCTTGCAGAGGAGGCTTTAGGTTTCAGATCCAAGTGAAAACTGTCTATTTCTTCAACTACCTGATGCAGCCATCATCAACTCTGCTCTCTTTCCATACCTCCCCACAAGAGTTATATGACCAGGGCTTGCCCTCTGCACCATCATGCCCCCAAATCTCTCTCACAGGAATGTCACCATACCTGAAGTTCTCACTGCTTGAGTCACTTCTTTGGGTTAAGGCGTTGTCTCCAGAAGGCCACTGTGAAATGCATGTTACCTAAGAGAAGAAGGAGTATCCATTAACACATTATTCCAGCTGGGTGCCATGGTACACAAATGTAATGCTAACAATTCAGGAGGCTGAGGTAGGAGAATTGAGACTTTGAGGCCAAAGGCAGCCTGAGCAACTTAGTGAGACCCTATTTCAAAATTAAAAAATGAAAAAAGGGGTGGGTGACAGCTCAGTTGTAGAGCACTTGCCTAGCATTTGTGATGCCCTGAGTTCAACTGCCAGTACTGCAAAACAAAACAAAACAAACACAAAAACCCACATTACTCCTATGGTTAAATATATCAGATTTGTAATGACCTTGGGAACCTCACAGAAAAAAGTCTTTTTCCCCTCAGCATAAGGTCTTTAAAAAACAAACCAAAAAAAAAAAAAAAGAGGTATTTTTTGATGAAGCAGGCAGGATAAAAAGTCATATACAGTATTGGGTAATACCTACCTGAATATGATGGACATGTGGCAAAATGAGGATGGGCATATAAATACACACTTTGCCTATAACATTCACTGTAAGGACATTCCCTACAACTTGGAGTTTCCTAGAGACATGAAAAGAAAAAGCACTCCAAAGATCCGGGTATAATCAGTCTGAAATGCCATAAAAGAGCTGAGCTGGCAGTAATTTTCCAAGGACAGTGCACTGGTAGACTAAAGGAGGACAAGGGCCAGAACAGCTCCTGGTTACTGTTTCTAGTTATAAGAATAGTTTGCAACCTAACATTTTTAGCTGAGGGCCAACATCCCAACCAGAAAAGGCTGCAAGTCAATTCCGTGAATCCCTTTGCTGACTTATACTGACTCAAAGCCAGTATCATTTACAGACACAAAAAAATCAGTATGTCTTTACTGAGTGTTTATTATGAGTCCATTAAACACTACAAATACAGGAAAAAATAGTTATCAATTTCCTACATGCCTTTGCCTTAGTTCATATACGGAAATCAACCCCCAGACCCAAAACTAAGAGAGATGAGGAACAAGGAAGGAAGTGAGACAGAAAAAGAGGAGGAAAGTGGCTATTTCCTATCAATACTAACACAAATTTCTTCTCTCTCCCCCTCTCTCTCTGTCTGTCTCTCTCTTTTTTTCTTTGCAGTATTGAAGAATTGAACCTAGGGACTTATGCACAGTAGGCAAGTGCTCTACCACTGAGATATATTCTGGGCTTTTTTCTAATTTTTATTTTGAGACACGATCTCACTAAGTTGAGCAGGATGCCTCTGTCCTCAAACCCATGATCCTCATGCCTCAGCCTCCCAAGTCTAACAAAGATTTCTTAAACTAGAATGAGTATAATGAAACAAACTTCTAGGCTAAAGTTCCTTGTTAAATTCTTGCCTAAACATTCAAGTAGCTAGAAATACCTTTTTATTCCTGGTTTAATATCGGAAGCTCTTTAATTGTACACATTTACCTCGGTAAACTACAGAATACCAGACTGACAGTTGTAAAACATGCTTCTAGTTCTAGCTCTGAAGTTTAACTAGCTTTAGGTAAAATTTAATCTTTTTGTGTGTGTGATAATCTTTTTTATTTGGAGGGTGCGGGTCAACCCAGGGCCTCAGGTGTGCTTGGCAAGCATTCTACCACAGAGCTGTACCTTCGGCCCATTTTTTTTACCTTCTTAATTTTGAGAAAGGAGCTTGCTAAATTTCACAGGCTGCCTCGAGCCTCAAACTTGTGATCCTCCTGCTTCTGCCTCCCAAGTCACTTGGATTACAGGGATGCGCCACTGTGCCTGGCTAATTTAAAAAACAAAAACAAAAACAGAAAACTAAGAGGTTTGATCAGTCTAAAAATAGTATGTATCTGGCACATACACATGTACTACCTACGAGATAATCAATTGTTCACTGGAAACATCACTAATCAATCACAACACACTTTCCCACAGAACTCACCCAACCAAAATCCTTAACACAGTGGTTCCAGAAGCTCTTTCTGATCAAAATTGGCCTGTTAACCAAAATATATTTGCTACTATGGAATAGACAATCTGTTCTAACTTTAAATCTCAAATACCAAGTTTCTGTAGACTAGAAGAAAAATACTTCCGTGCTGGGTGCGGTGGCGCACGCCTGTAATCCTGGCGGCTCGGGAGGTGGAGGAGGATCACAAGTTCGAGACCAGAGGCAGTCTGCGTAACTTAGTGAGACCCTGTCTCAAAAAGTAAAGAAATGGGCTGGGGGTGCAGCTCAGTGGTCCAGCCCTTGCAAAGCATGAAGGTGCCAGGCCCTAGGTTCAACCTCCAGTACTGCCAAAAAAAAAAAAAAAAGAAAAAAGATAAACACTTCCAACAAGCCTAGATCAATAGTACTGATGGTCATAAATTTCAGTTCAAACTCCTAGTTCTCTTGCAGATTGCACCAACCTGGCTCTAATTTCTCAAAGATGCTAATGAATAATTCACTTTGATACTATTAACATATATAACCTGACAGTATTATTCAGACTTGTCAATGGGTCCTTCTGACAGAAAAGGAACCCTTAAAGCAGACTCGCCCTAAAACAATCATCATCCAAAAATATGGCAACCCTATTGCACTAGTAAAAAGATAAACCCAAGCCCTTAATCAATTCCACCTCCAAAGTTGGGCTTTGCTACTTGTCACCAAGACTTCTAAAATAGCCACTCTCCTACCTCTTCACTTTTATCACCAGAGCCAGCTTTCTAAAACACATGAACTCATGTCACTTCCTTATCTAAAAATCTTTATCTCTAATCAAAATTGTTAGTATTATCCTTGTTATTGTTGTTGTTAGGGGCTGTCAAGTTGGGTCCAACTCATAACATCCTTATATACAATAGAACAAAACACTAACCAACACTGTGCCATGCCCAGCACTATTGTCAGTGCTTCTCTGCTATTTATAGGGTTCTCAATGACTATTTCGAGAGTGGGCTGCCAGGTCCTCCCCTAGTATTTCTAGGCAGTCCAAGTACTAACCATCTAAGTAATAACCAGGCCCTGCTTAGCTTCCAAGATCTGACAAGATTAGATACCAGGGTAGTAAGCCTGTAGTAGTATTCTTAGAACTTTACATATAATTGGCTCCTTTAACCTTTGTAGCCTCATGTCCCACAATGCTATCCTTTTCCATTCCACTTTCTGCTCCCAGAACTTTTTCTCCCAGTCCTCTGAATTTACATACACACATTAAGGTATTTCTTCTGCCTGCCCTGTCCTCCCCTTGCCTCACCTCTGTCACACTCCTACTTGTCATCTAAAATGGACCTTCAAGTCCACAGGCAAGTCTCTTCTCCTCCTCTGGCCAATCCCCATGTAAAACTGGGTACTTCCTCTTCAGTCTCAAAGCTTTCTGAGCTGTCCTTGGTTCCCAAGACCAAGACCACTGGAGTTACTTGAGGTACGTTTTTAAAATAAATTGGTAGGCGCCAATCCAGACCAACTAATCAATCTCAGAAATAAGATCCTAGAATTTCTACTTTTAAAAACCTTTCCTAGGATTACAAGTTTGAGGCCAGAGGCAGCCTGTGCAACTCTGTGAGACATTATCTCAAAATAAAAAATAAAAAGCCGGCTGGGAGTGCAGCTTAGGGGTAGAGCACTTGCCTAGCAAGTGCAAAGCCCTGAATTCAACCTTCCAGTACTTAAAAAACAAAAACAAACAACAACAACAAAAACCCTCTCCTCATATATTCTGATGATCAAGTTTTGGGGCCTCAGATTTCTCTCTTTCTCTCTCTCTCTCTCAATAAGTGTAAAGATTTTTTTAAAAAAGAATGTAGAATGTAGGCTACAATAAAGAAGTACTCTGCACTTGTTTTTATTTCATACCACATCCTTGTTGACTTGTATGCTCAAGATGATATATTCCTTTTGGTGTCACACACAACAAATGCACACGCACTGTTCAAAAAAGAATGTCCACCTTCATTTATGTATCTGAAAAATGAAGTAATTGCACCCAGAGTAAATACTGCCAGGAACACACAGTGGAGGACCTCACCAGATTTGCCATGAGAACTTTATTTCAGATGACAACCAAGTCCTTCGCGAACTTTGAGTGGAAATACACTGACTTTACCTATTTCCTTAAGATCAAATTATAATAAGAACAGATGCAGGAGATGCACTGAAGTGCAACGATAGGTGGCTGACTTGTGTCCTCTAATTTTCAAAGAAAAAAATCTCACTCTTCTTTCCCCACCCCCACTCTACAATAAGTTTACTACAGCTGTTGAAGAATGGCAGAAAATGCAACCAGATTAGGCTATGAGCCTAACTAAGAACACAGCTGAGTATTGGAGAATCGCGAATTTCAAGTACTTTGCAAGTTCACCTGGTTACATCTCTAACTTCAGGCCCAATGCCTACTTCGGGTGTCCTGATCCCTGTGTTTATTTCGCTTTATGTTGTGGCCAAGAACTAAGTCTGAAAACTTGAGCTCTCCACTTAAAAGTCATGTCCTCATCACGTTTTGACCCTTCCAATACGTTCACAACTACTTCTTTGTTTTCTCTGCTAAAGAAAAGAGCACTCTCGAGAGGAAGGACAGTGACAGCTCCACGTCTGCAAAGTCGACGCCTCAGCCGCGATGGTGGCGGGCGCCGGGAAGGGCGCCCAGGCCAGGACCACCACGCCGGGGGACAATGGAGGGAGGAGGGGAAGGGAAGAGAGAAAGGGGGGCAGCCGCCGTGCGGAGCCCTCTCGGCGAGTGGGGGCTTGGAAAAGTCTTCGAAAAGCTAGCCAGGTGGCAGGTGGGCCCGGTTGCCGCCCCTCACAGGGCCACGTCGCCGGGGCGTGGCCGCTACCACGGGCCCCGCGCGTAGGCCGGACAGCGGAAGGTGGCTCCAGGCGTGGCGGAGGGGCACGGGACTGGACGCTGCCCACGGCCGCCGCGGCCCGGCCCTCTCGCAACTTGCGGCCCGCGAGGCGAGGGGCTCCGGGAGCCTCGGCCAGGCACTGGTGGCTCGGTGCGCCGGGTGACCCACCCCCCGCCAGGCTCGGGCCACTAGCCGGAGCTCCCCTCGTCCCCCCATGGGCACCGGCACTGAGGGCAGGAGCCACGGCTGTGGGATCCCGCCTCGCACGCCGCACTCCTCTACCGCTTCTTCCTCCGCCCCCCGGGCACTCTCATCCCAGATCCCCTCTCCCTCCAGAACTGGCCGCAGTCTGCCCGCGGGTGTTTACCGGGACTCGGGGCGGCGGCGACTCCTCAGTCCTCGACTAAGATGGCAGCCGGTCCCGAGTCCCGACCACAGCTACTAGTGCGAGTTCGTAGCCAGTGCGCAGGCGCCTCAGCTCAGGAGCGGGCCGGACTACAAGCCCCAGCAACCCCTGCGCGCCAGACAGCTAAATCCTAGTTTTCCTCCCCTTCAGGTGATATGGACCTTGAATTGCTCGCAGCATGTTCAGACTTTTTTTTTTTTTTTTCCTTTTAACACTCCGCCCACCAGAACCTCCAAAGACTATAGCTGTGGCTCTCAAACTCCTGTACATTGGAATCATCTGAAGGGCTTTTTAAAACTAAGACTATTGAGCCCCCACCCAGTTTCTGACTTAGTACATCTGGGACGCGGGGGTGGGGCGGGAGTCCTCATTATTTGCATTTCTGACTTCTTTGGTGATGCTGACAGCTGGGATCACAATTTGGCAACCACTACTACTTCAGTCCTTAAGCATGCACTCTCCATGCCTGGCCTTGTGGCGTGCACCTGTAATCCCTGCACTGGGCAGGTAGAGGCAGAAGGATAGCAAGTGGCAAGTCAGAAAGGGGTAAAGAGCGAGTTCAAGGCTAACACTCAGCTACATAGAGAACCTTAGCCTATGCAAGGTCCTAGATTCAATCTCCATCACTTAAAAAAAAAAGGTATCATTATCATTATTATTATTCTCTACACTCGGGAGTTACACTGATTGGATTCAAATTCTGTCGTCTCCACCTTTTGACAGGATGTTCTTAGGGATGGTTGTTGTTGCTAGGTGCAGTGGAGTCCGTGTCTGACTCATATCAATCCTATGTACAACAGGCGAAACACTATTGTCAGTGCTTCTCTGCTATTCATAGGGTTTTCAGCGGTGGATTGATTTTTGGGAGTAGGTTCCCAAGTCCTTCTCCCAAGCCTACAGTGTCTGGTGTTCCCAGGCGGTCTCCCATCCAAGTACTAACCAAGCCCGACCCTGCTTAGCTTCCGAGATCTGACATGATCGCACACCATAGTGGTATGGCTGCAGGTTTAGGGATGGTAACAATGGCTTAATGTCAACATGGCAGGTGTTTTAAGAGCTGAACAGCGAGCTCCCGTAATCCTCACAACAAACCAATGAAAGAGGTACCTTTATTATCCTCATTTTATAGATGCACAAACCAAGTCGCGTACGGGATGAGAACCCAGGAAGTGGCTTCTGAGTCCATCCTCTTAACTTCCTTTATGGAATTGTTTGTGACGGCTTGCTAAAATTCAGATTGCCAGGTGTCACCCATACAGTATTTTTTACCATAGCACTAAGTATCAAACCCAGGGCCTTGCACATTCTAGGCACCTGCTCTAACACTGAGCTATATACTCCCAGCCTCCACAAGAGATCTGTCTTTTTTTCTTTCTTTCTTATTTCTTCTCTTTTTTATTTTTCTATTTTTGGTGCTGAGAATAGAATCCATAGACTCAGATATGCTAGGCATGCACTGTACCACTGAACTACACCCCTAAACCTAACCCCCAGAATTTCTGAGTCAGGAAGTTCTAGGATCAGGCCCAAGAATGAGCATTTCTAATAAGTTCGTAGATGATGCTAGTGCCCAGCGATCACATTTTGAGAACCACTAAACTGTGCTATCTTAATCTTGCTAATGCCAACAAGGTGAGTTAGCTACAATCTACGAGGCAGTACTTAGCAGCAGTTAATAATTTAAACTTCAGAGGCATATGGATCAAAGATCCAGTCCTTCTGTCAACAACTTCCTGTTACTGGACCCAGGTCCACTGTTTGCAGCTGGGAAGCCAATACTTGTGAGATAAGAGTTGGTAGGAAGGAAATCAGTTTTATTCAAGGGCTGGCATCTGAGAAGATGGGACCTATTGCCTCAGAGCCCCATCTTAGGGAACTCAGAGGTGTAGAAGGCTTTTATAAGGAGGAAAAGGAGAAGCAGAGGGCCAATGGGCAAGAAGGCTACATGCTCGGCAGGGTCTTTTCATCCAGAGCATATGTCTCCTTTTTTTTTTTTCCTGTGGCCACAACATCTCAATTGACGTTGACTTCCCTGGGCTAGTTGCAGACATATTACTTTTCTGCAAGTTAAATATCATAGCAATTTACGTGATTTGTGTTAGTTGATGTACAGAATTAAAGAATACGGAGGGACATTACACATTTTGATGTTACATGGAGGACACCAGATATTCTAGGTTCTGTAAATCTGGAGAAATATTATTTAATAGTTAGATATTAATTGTGTAGATGCAGTATTTCTTTAGAATATAGAATGCCACTGGGCGCAGTGGACCATGCCTATAATCCCAGCAACTCAATTCAGGAGAGGAGGGAGGAGGGTTATAGGTTTGAGGCCAGAGGCAGCCTGTGAAACTTAGCAAGACCCTGTCTCATGTTAAAAAAAAAAAAAATTAATGAGCTGAGGGGTGCAGTCCACTGGTAAAGCACTTGCAAAGCATGTGCAAGGCCCTGGGCTCAACCCTCATGTAAGGCAAAAAGAAACAAACAACAGTAACAACAACAACAACAAAAACCCACCAGAATTTAGAGTGCCAGGTAAAGGTGGAGGGGGGGAAGCAAAAGTAACTTCCAAGGAAAATGCTCAAAAGAGTGGCCACTGTTACATTGTTTTTGTGGTCTTTAGCAAAGTCACCTGAACCTCAGTATGCAAATCTCTATAAAAAATTATGGATCCTATCTCCCAGGATATTGTGGAGATTCAAGGAGATCCAGGGAAGGGCACTCGATGGTTCTCCATGAAGAAGCTATGTTGGTTAAGGCAGCAGATACTGGTCAGGCCATTTCCTCATTCTTTCATGTTCTGTGGTTCTGGCTTCCTGATTCCTTGGTCCAGAACTCATCTTGGTCCTGGCCTGATAAAAAATGCAGGAATGATGCCAGGCATGGTGCCTCATACCTGTAATCCCAGCACTTGGGAGGTTGTGGCGGAAGGATTGACACAAATTTGAGGGCCAGCTTGGTCTACATAGTGAGTTCTAGGCCAGTCTGGTCTACAAAGTGAGAGCTTGTATCAAAATAATAATAATAATAATAATAATAATAATAATAATAAAAAGCAAGAATGGTGGCTAATAAAGACTCATATCGCCTTCATTTTCCTTCTCCTTAGGACATCCACATCAGCCAGGATAGGATGCAGCCCTGCTAGAGTAAGGGCTGGAAGCATGGAGAAGCCTGCCACCAACAAGGGGAGGAGGTTCCCAGGACTCTTGGAAGAGGAGGAGGGAAAGAAGTTGGTTGCAGAACTGGAAGGAGCTGGGAAAGAAACCCCAGCAGCCCACATGCCACCTGTCACTTGCTTACTTGCCCTGCAGAACAGTTAGTCATGCTACTGTCCCCTCTTCCTCAAAGCCACTTTACTTTCAATTGTCAGAGGCAAGGGAAGGCTTGAAAAGCTGTTTGTTAAAAGGGAGAAGACACGTGGGGCTCCGAAGAGCATGAGATCTGGATCCAGAGAGACCTAAGTCTATAGCTTCATTATTTCCCTTCCTTTGGTCTGTTTCCTCATCAGCAAAATGAGGAAAGTTCTGTCCCTGGTCCCCAGGTAGGGTGGCCAGACATAGAAAATAAAAATATAGGATGCCCAGGTAAATCTGAATTTCAGATAAACAATGGATATGTTTGCACAGCATGTGCAAGGGCCTGGGTTTGGTCCCCAGAAGGGAAAAAAAAAGAGATAAACAAGAGATAATTTTTAACATAAATATGGCCAAATATTGCATGGAAGTGACTTATGCTAAAATATTTTTCATTACCTAGAATTCAAATTCAACTGAGCATCCTGTATGTTACTTGGCAATGCTGCTTCCAAGTATACTGTAATCAGGAGTAGTAAATTCAAATGCCTCCAGAGCCAACTAGGTAAAATAGAAAATAACACTTAATATTTATGTTCTACCTTATAATTACTAAATCATGTCCTAAATGTTTTACATGTACTATCTCAGCAAATATTCACAACAGTGTAAGCGAGGTGTTGAGTTTCCTCCTCTGTAAAATGAGAATAGTAATGTACCCAACATCAAGTGTTATTGTGAAGACTAAATTAGCTAATACATGCAAAACAGAATGGTGTGAACACTCAACAATTTGACCCATTATGCAGAACTGAGTCTCAGGGAGGCAAAGTAACCAGCCCATGATCACAAAGCTAGCAAGTGTCAGAGCCAGAATTTGAACCCAAGCTTAAAATTTGAATTGGCAGCCAATTGAAACTGATGTGTTCCTATCAGCAAGAGAATGGACTAACTGTAGTATATTCAGTTATTTAATAGAATGCTTATTAAGCAATATGAAGGAACAAATCACTAATATACAACATGCGATACAGTAAAATATATATTTGGTCTTTGTCCTGATTTCCTGACATGCAACTCCTAAAAATCCTTGGAATCTCCAAAATGATAAGAGTTGACTGATGGATGACAGCCCGTAGGTAGTTTCAGGATGGGGGCTGTCACAGGAAAGATAAGGCAGGATCAGAGGATTGGGACTTTCACCCCTACCTCCACCTCAAGGGAAGAGAGAAGGGATGAAGCTTAAGTTGATTGCCAAAAGTGAACAATGTAATCAATCATACCTATGTAATGAAGCTTCCATATAAAGCCAAAAAGACTAGGTTCAGAGAGCTTCTAGATAGCTGAACAGGTGGAGGTTCCTAGAGGGTGGCAGGTCTAGGGAGGCAGGGAAGCTCTGCATCCCTTCTCCATTACCTAGCCCTATGCTTCTCTTCATCTGTATCCTTCATAACATCCTTTATATTAAACTGGCAAATGTAAGTAAATGTTTCCCTAAGTTATATAAACCAGTCTAACAAATTACTCAACTCCAAGAAGGAAGTCTGGAGAACCTCAATTTAGATTCAAATGGTAGTAAATTCGGTAACTGGTGTTTTATGGCACTGGGCTCTCATTCAGACTGTGGAATCAATCTGATGCTACCTCTATCTCAATAGTTGTGTTAGCCTGTGTCCCATCTTTACGACAAAATGCCTAAGAAAATCAATTCAATGGAGGAAAATTTATTTTGGCTCAAGATTTCAGAGTTTTCAGTCTATGGTCACTCAGCCCTGTCACTGTAGGCATATGGTGAGGCAAAGCATCAGGGAATAGCACAGCAGAGGTGCTCAACTAGTAGGGGTTGGAAAACAAAGGGAGAGATTAGAGAGGGGGAGAGAGAGAGAAAGAGAAAGAGAAAGGGATCAGGACAAGATATACCCTTCCAGGACACACATCCAGTAATTTACTTCCTCCAACTAGGCTTCACCTTATAATAGCCTGTGTAGTTATAAACTCATCCGTAGATTAATTCATTGATGAGATTAGTGCCCTCATGATCCAATCGCCTCTCAACAGTGCCATTGGCTGGGGACCATGCCTTCAATACCTGAGCCTTTGGGGGACATTTCATATGTAAACCACAGCAGTTGTGTTAGAATTGAACTGAATTGGCTGTGCCTGATGGTGCATGCCTGTAATTTCAGTAACTTGGGAGGTGGGGGCAATAGGATCTCTAAGTTCGAGGCCAGAGGATGCCACTATAATTTAGTAAGACCCTATCTCAAGATAAAAGAGTAAAACATGGGCTGAGGGTGCAGTTTAGTGGTACAGTGCTTGCAAAGCATGTGTGAGGTCCTGTGTTCAACACCCCAGTACAAAAAAAAAAAAAAAAAGAAAGAAAGAAAGAAAGAAAGGACGAAGAAAGGAAGGAAGGAAGGAAGGAAAAGAAATTGAACTGAATTAGAGGACATCTAGCTAGTGTCCACTGTTGATGAAGGTCTACTTGCTTGGTATTGGCGGGTGGGATTCCTACACATCTGAGTCAGAAATATTTTATGTTGTGAGAGTATAAGAGAAACCGAGTTTGTTAGTTCCTGTATTCGCAGGCAAAATAAAATAGATAAGTCTCAGACATTCATTACACTTAAAGAAAGAAGCCTTACATAAAAGAGTTCATACTGTATGATTCAATTTGTATGATGCTCTAGAAAAGGTAGAACCTAATCATGATGAAAAATCAAAGCAATAGTTTCCTCAAGATGGAGGGGATTGGCTGGAAAGACAGACAGGGAATTTTCTATAGTATCAAAAATGTCCTTTTGATATTTTCTTTGGAGTACATGCCTATATCCATTTTTGGTTTTGAGACACAGTCTTGTTGTATAGCCCATGCTGGCCTGGAACTTGCTACATAATTCAGGCTGGCCTCAAACTCACAATCCTCCTACTTCAGCCTCCCAGGTGACTATATGCATTTATCAAAACTCAGCAAGTGGTCAGGCATGGTGCCGCACACCTGTAATCCCAGCAACTCAGGAGTCACAGGCAGGAGGATTGCAAGTTTGAGGTCAGAGGCAGCCTGCATAATTTAGCAAGTCCCTGACTCAAAATAAAACATTTAAAATGGGCTAGGGTGGTAGAGCACTTGCAGAGTATACATAATACCCTGTATTGAATCCCTAAATCCCCCCCAAAAAACGCCAGCAGTGGTATGAGATCTATGTACACCCTTGTATATCAATTTAACCTCAAAAAAAGAAAACATTCAAAAGACAAAATTACAATGAATTTTGATTTAAAAATCTTGATTGGTTTTTATTTTCAATTCTAGAATCAGTCAGCAATTCATTCCATAAAACAGAATGAATGTTCTGCCGGGCACGGTGGCACATGCCTGTAATCCCAGCAGCTTGGGAGGCAGAGGCAGGAGGATCGCAAGTTCGAAACCAGAGGCAGTCTGCGTAACTTAGCAAGACCCTGTCTCAAAAAGTAAAAAAAAAAAAAAAAAAAATGGGCTGGGGTGCAGCTCAGTGGTCCAGCACTTGCAAAGCATGCAGGCACAAGGCCCTGGGTTCAACCCCTAGTACCACAAAAAAAAAAAAAAAAAAAAACAGAACGAATGTTCTTATGAACTGAGGAGAGGAGTCTAGTTGTATAGACAGAAAGAAGAGGCTGAATAAAACAAAAGCAAAACAGAAAACATGGATTCATTATTTCAAAATTACTTTCCTTGTAAAGGACTTTCTTTATGATGGGACTTTCTTATCATGTCAGCTAAAATTGGCTTCTTTGGGGGTTTAGCTATTATTTCATTCTCCTGATTTCTCAAACACACACCTTAGTTTCAGTGCAGTAACTCGGAACTTTAGCATGAGTAACTCCATTTTGGTTTGGCCTATTGGGCCTTGTGCAGAAGCTCAGTCCAAAGCAATGGCCTATGTATTTTATTTAACATACTCAAAAACACATATTGGACTCTAGTTAGTGACAGGCATGTAGAAGTGTTTAGAGGTAGAGTATACTCTGCACCTTCTTTGAAGCGTATCAAAGAATAAGATGGATGGGTAGAGACGTGGAGGGATAGATTAATGAATAAATATGTGACAAAGCAAGTGTCCCCCATGTGTCTGTCAGGTTGTCCTGCTGCAGGGGTTTGTGTGTTGCTGGGATGCTGAAAGCTATGCCACTGCTATTTCAGGTACTGGCAGGGCCACCCATGGTGAACAGGTTTCAGCTGAATTTCCAGACTAAGATAGACTGTGGAGAAGGACCCAGCAGCCCATTCCCAAAACAATTAGCCATTAAGAACCTTATAAATAGCAGAGAAGCATTGTCAAATGTAGTGCCAGAAAATAAACCCCCTAGGCTGGAAGGCATTCAAGAAACAACTGGGAAAGTTACTTCCTCAGAGTAGAGTTGACACTAATAATGAGAGTGGAGTAAAACCCCTGGGACTTTACTGACTTGGTGTGACTCAAAATGAGAACAAATACAGAAGCTACAAAGTCTCAAACATAAAAAGATTGTGTGGATGGCACAATGTTGGATAGTATGTGGTTCTGTTTTACATAGGGTCTCCCTGGCTCAGATCAGACTCCATAGCACCTAACAACAAAAAAATAGCAAGTCTAGCAAATGGTTAATAACAATAGAATCTGGGTGGTGGGTAGATGGGTATTCACTGTACAGTTCTTCCAATTGTTCTATATGTTTAAACATTTTCATAATGAAATGTTATGCCTAAAGGGGTTCCTGCACAAGTAAAATGCAAGCCATCGTCAGGGCTGAATTTGCAACCACTAATCCACTCACAGGCAGCTCCATCTCCTACTTATTCCTCTCTTTTGAACTACAAATTAGCATGGTTTTATTTTCAAAACCCTTTATTGTTGCATTTTGTCCAGATAGTTGTCCTAATTTGATTCTAGACCTCTCTCTATGACTTACTTGGTATGTGTTCTGGTCTTTCTGGGCTGTGGCTAACATCCAGAAATTGGGACCAAATGTCTTTTAGTATTTATATAAAGGCAGGGGTAGGACTATTTAATCTGGTAAAATTTTCTCCCTCTTCAAACCATAAAACCTTCAAGCAGAAAGAGCCAGGCTTGTCCATCCACATATGTCCGCTGACACTAGTAACAGCTAAAGGATGCTTGAAGAAACAATTGATTGAACACATGTCTTGAGAGGCTGATGGGGAGGTGAATATGAGCAATGTACAATGACTCGCACGAGTGAAATACATTTGTTTGTACACTAACTTAAATTTTTTTAAAAAAAGAAAAAATTGTCTTATAAACTGTGATAGGAGATAATGAGTGCCTACTGTATACGGCCCCTGCAGCCATACCACTGTGGCATCGAATCCCATCAGATCTTGAAAGCTAAGCAGGGTCAGACCTGGGTAGTACTTGGATGGGAGACTGCTTGGGAACACCAGGTGCTGTAGGCTTGGGAGATGGACCCAGCAATCCATTCCTGGAAAACAATCAGCCCTTCAAGACCCTATGAATAGCAGACAAGCACTGACAATAGTGTTTCGTCTGTTATACATAGGGTCACTATGAGTTGGACACCAACTCGATGGCACCTAACAACAACAGCAACACAGTATACTACCATATGTTCTAAACTAGATGTGCCTTTATTCATCCCCACAACTACCAATGAAGTAAAGACATTGTGACTCCCATGTTTATATTGAAGGAAATAGGCTCAGGAGAATTAAGTGATTTGCCAAAATTCAGAGAATGTAAGAACCAGACCTGAAATTTTAACTCAGGTCGGTCTCTTTCAACTACTTCATAGCTGCCTCTTCTTGAATTAAGGTAACAAAGAGAATTTGTGTATCCTTTAATTTTCTGTACTGAATGCAGAAATAGAAAAAAAGTTATAAAAATAAATAGTGGTATTGTTTGGATCTTAAATGTATTGGTGGATGGGATTCCTACACAATGTTCCACAAAAACCCATGTGTAAGGCTTAGTCCCCAGGCAGGTTCTATTGCAAGGTGGTGGAAATTTAAAAGGTAGGGCCTAGTGGGAGGCTTTTAGGCCACTGGAGGTATGCCCTTGAAGGGGATTGTCTGACCTTGGTTCCTCCTCTTCCTTTCTTTTGCTTCCTGGCCATGAAGTGAATAATCTTTCTCTGCCATGCACTCCTGCCATGATGTGCTGCCTCACCATACGCCTAAAAGCAAGGAGGCCAACCAATCACAGACTGAAATGTCCAAAACCATGAGCCAGAATAAATCTTTTCTCTTTATAAGTTTCCTACATAAGGTATTTCTGTTATAGTGGCAGAGAGCTGGCAGAAATAGTCATAAGAAGCTCTCAGTACTCTCCCTGCAGTGTTTGGGAGGACTAAGCTTCAAAAGGGGAACTGCAAAGCTCAAGAACTTCCTCAGCAATCCCTAGCACTAAAAATAAAAATAAAAACAACTCCCTTAAGCAATAAACAACATGTTAGATCTTCTTTTTCTCCTGTTCATTATCCTTAGTTCCCCCATTTTCCTTTTCTCTTGCTTTCTTTACCTTCCTTTTCTTTTTTTTAGAGACAGGGTCTTGCTGTGTACCCAGGCCTGGCCTCAAACTTGTGAACCCTCTCCCTCAGCCTCCTGATTGCTGGAATTACAAACGTGTGACACCTTTCCCAGTCAGTTCCCTCTTTTCTTTTGCTTTCTTTTCCTTACTTTTCTTTCCTCCTCCTCCTACCCCTCCTCCTCCTCCTCCTCCTCCTTCTTCTTTTTTTTGTTGTTGACAGGATTTACTCATGAACTTGATTAAGGAGTGGGCAGCAATGGAAGCCCTCGTGAGTGCAGGACCCACCCCTTGTCCAGGGGACCATGACTGGGGATGTATTTGACCCCACAGCCATCAGGGATGACTTGCTTTTCAGCCACTTTGTTTTCAAATTCATCTGCACTGCACTTGGTAAGGCCCCACTTCTTTGACATGTGGATGCTCTGGCGGCCAGAAAACTTGAAGTTGGCCCTGTATAAGGCCTCAATTAACACAATCCTCATTCTGCAGCTTGGTGCAGATGGAAGTGATAACCTGGCCAATGTGAACCCTGGCCATTGTGCCCTGGGGCTTCCCAAAGGCACTCTACATACTTGTGTTGAGCCTAGACTGGGGACAGCAAGATATCAGAGACATGAATACCCACAGGAAAGCTGTCTCCAAGGTCCCTTAGGGCAACCTATACAAGCAATAGACTGCATATGTTACCAAGGAGGCTCCTGTTTGCATCCACTACACACTAGGTCCTCATTGAGTAAAATTCTCTCTTTACTCGCTTTCAAATCTAAACTTGTCCTTTCAAGAAAACCCAGTTGGCCCATCTCTGCAAATTGCAAATCCAAAAAAAATTTTTTTCTGCCTAGAGTTCTCACTGGAGATGTATATCATAAAAAGAATTATAGTAAAGTCATGCTTACAAATTCCTCAGGCAAAGATAGAATTAAGCAGTAAGCATCCAGGTCACATTATGCAAGCTGGGAAGGTGTCAGACAAAAACACTCCTGGGAATCTTAGAATTCAGCTTTGATGCATGCAAACTTCTCCTGAGGTGGCAGAGGGTACAATTAGAAATATGCAAATGGGTGAGACTTTATGGTCATTCCTTGGGGACTTTCCAGTCTTGGATAGGGGAAGGGCAGGTCCCACAAAGTCAACTGTTCCAGTCATCTGCTTTCAGGCCGTTTCCTCTTCTGTGAAGCAGGACTAGTGGTAGTGCCCTGCCACTTAGAGTTAGGAGGAGGACAAAATGAGAAATCACTGAAAATAAAGTTACTGTGCCAGGTATCGGGGAAGCTGAAGCAGGAGACTTGCAGGCTTGAGGCCAGAGGCTGTACAACTTAGTGAGAGTCTGTCTCAAAATAAAACAAACAAAAGCTTAAAAACAAAACAAAAAACTAAAAGTTACTGTGCAACAAAAGCACAAAATAAAAAAAGAACAAAACACCGTTCCACAAAAATTAGTGCTTAAATTTTCAGATATGGCAATGGTGTCTCAGAGCAGCTAGGTACCTAATTTGAGATCAGCTAGCAACTAATAGCAGTAAGACTCAAATCTGGCCAGCCCAATTCTAGATCTCTCTTTTCACAGCTGAGTCAGTGTCTTTCAAGGAGTTATACACTGAAGGATGGACACAAGATGATTCTAGGTAGTGCCATAAATGGTCATATAAAAACTTTAAGGCTGGGGATGTAGTTCAGTGATGGAGCATATGCTTAGCATGTATGAGATCTTGGGTTCAATCTCCAGCACTCGAGCAACAATCTATGGTGAAACCTAAGGAGAACAGTCAAACTATGAGACTTTTAGAAGACACAAAAGAAAATCTTTAAGATCTTTGACTTAGACAAAAAATTTTTTAGATATGACTAGATATGACTCCAAAAGTATAATCCATAAAATAAAAAATTGATGAGTTAAACTATCAAAATTCAAATTTTTTTCTGTGTTTAAAAAGATGCTGTTGCTAGGTGCCCTGGCACACACCTGTAATCCTAGCAATTTGAGAGGCTGAAGCAGGAGGATTATGATTTCCAAGCCACAGGCAGCCTGCACAATTTAGCAAGACCTTGTCTCAAAATTAAAAAATGAAAAAGGAAATAGGGGTACAGCTCAGTGGTGGAGCACTTGCTTTGCATGTGTGAAGCCCCAGGCTCATCCCTGAAGTACTGAAAAGAAGAAAAGAGAGAGGCAGAGAGAGAGAGAGAGAGAGAGAGACAAACTATGGGACAATATCCTAGATGAACATATTGCAAAAAATCCTCAGCAAAATACTAGCAAACCAATGCAGCAGCACACCATAAAGATTATTCACCATGATTAAGTGAGATTCATCCTAAGGACACAAGGATAGTTCTACATATGTAAATCAGTAAACTTGTTACATGAGATTAACAGAAAGAAGGACAAAAAACATATGATCACGTCAATAGATGCAGAAAAAGCACATGACAAAATCCATAACCACTTCATGATACAAATTCTCATCAAATTAGGTATAGAAGAGCTGGGCGTGGTGGCGCACACCTGTAATCCCAGCGACTTGGGAGGCGGAGCCAGGAGGATCACAAGTTCCAGACCAGAGGAAGTCTGCATAGCTTAGCGAGACCCTGTCTCAGAAAATAAGG
Source organism: Pedetes capensis (assembly GCA_007922755.1). Lineage (NCBI taxonomy): Eukaryota > Metazoa > Chordata > Mammalia > Rodentia > Pedetidae > Pedetes > Pedetes capensis. Next base: position 162,203 of record VMDO01001633.1, on the reverse strand, counting down.
AAAAAAAATAAAAGGGCTGGGGGTGCAGCTCAGTGGTCCAGCACTTGCAAAGAATGCAGGCGTGAGGCCCCAGGATCAACCCCCAGTACCACAAAAAAAAAAAAAAAAAAAAAAATTAGGTATAGAAGGAGTGTAACTCAAAGCAATTAAGGCTACATATGACAAACGCAGAGCTAACATCATATTGCATGGTGAAAAGTTGAAAGCTTTTCCTTAATGATCTAGAACAAGATAAGGATGCCCACTTTCACCACTTCTATTCAACATAGTACTGAAAGTCTTCACCAGAATATTTAGGCAAGAGAAAGAAAAATATATATATATTCAAGTTGAAAAGGAAGGAGTTAAACTGTCCCTGTTTGCAGACTCATATGATTCCATACACAGAAAAGCCTAAAGACCCTACCAAAAAAACAAAAACAAAAACAAAAACAAAAAAAACCCTTTAGATCTAATAAACAAATTCAGTAAAGTTATAGCATACAAAATCAGCATACAAAAAATCAGTAGCATTTATATAAACTAATAGCAAATTGGGCTGGGATTTAGCTTAGTTGGTAGAGCACTGCACTGCACTCTCTGAGGACCCAAGTTCAATTCCCAGCACCGCAAAAATGGGAGAAGGGCCTGACAATCCAGTCCCAAGGTAATCCTCAAACAGTTAGCCATTGAAAACCCTATGAGGGTCGCTATGAGTCAGATACCGACTTGACGGCACCTAACAACAACAATAGCAAATTATCTGAAAAAGAAATCAACAATCCTATTTATGATAGCAAACAAGCAAATAAAACCCTTAGGAATAAACTTAATCAGAGAGCTAAAAGATCTCTGTGCTGAAAACTATGAAACCTTGATGAACGAAACTGAAAATGACACAAATAAGTGGAAAAGTATCTTGTGTTCATGGATTTGAAGAATTAATATTGTTAAAACGTCCATACTACCCCAGGTAAACCATAGATTCAATGCAATCCCTACAAAGATTCCAATGATATTCTTTACATAAATAGAAAAATATTCCTAAAATATATATGGAACCACAAAAGACCAAAGCTGTCTTGAACAAAAATAACAAAGCAGAAACCATCACACTGCCTGACTTTGAAATATAATACAAAGCTATGGTAGTCAAAACTGCATGGTACTAGCATGGAAACGACCACATAGACCAACAGAACAGAGAGACAACAGATAAATTCACACATTTATAGTGAACTGATTTTTGACAAACATACTTAGAACGTACACTGGGGAAAGAAAACTTTTTCAATAAATTGTACTGAGAAAATTGTGTATTCATATGCAGAAGAATGAAATGAGAATGTTAACTTTCATTCTATTAAAAAAAAACCCTCAAAATGGATTAAAGACTTAAATCTAAGATATGAAACTATGTTACTAAAAGAAAACACAGGGGGAAAGCTATATGACATTGATCTGGGAAATGATTTTTATATATGACTTAAGAGCAAAGGTAACATAAAGCAAAAACAGACAAATGGGATCATATCTAACTAAAAACCTTCTGCCTGACAAAGGCAGAGTAAAGAGGCAGCCTATGGAATGCTAGAAAATATTTGCAAACTATATATTCAATAAGGGCTGGGATTTAGCTCAGTTGGTAGAGCGCTGCGCTGCAGTCTCTGAGGTCCCGAGTTCAATTCCCAGCACTGCAAAAATGGGAGAAGGACCTGGCAATCCACTCCCAATGCAATCCCGAAACAATCAGCCATTGAAAACCCTATGAGGGTCGCTATGAGTCGGATACCGACTCAACGGCACCTAACAACAACAACAACAAATATATTCAATAAAGGGTTGTTGTTATTAGGTGCTGTCAAGTGACACTATGTGCAATGGATGAAACACTCCCCAACACCATACCATGCCCAGCACTATATCAGTGCTTCACTGATATTCATAGGGTTTTCAATGGCTGATGTTTTTGGGACTGGGGTGCCACATCCTTCTCCAGAGCTTACAGCACCCGATGTTCCCAGGTGGTCTTCCATCCAAGTACTAACCAGGCCTGACTCTGCTTAGCCTCCAAGATCTGACAAGATCAGACACCAGGTTGGTACAGCTGCAGGCAATAAAGGGTTAATATCCAAACTATATAAGGCACTCAAACAATTCAACAGTAAGAAAACAACCCTACTGAAAAAAATAAGCAAAAGACCTGAATATACATTTCTCAAAAGAAAACATATTAGAAAACGTGTAACACCACTAATCCTGAAGGACATGCAAATCAAAACCACAATGAGATATCACCTCACATCTGTTAGGATGGCTACTATAAAAAGACAAAAGTTAAGTGTTGCTGACAATGTGGAGAAAAGGAAATGCTTACATGCTATGGGTGGGAATGTAAATGAGTACAGCCATTATGAAGAATAGTATAAAAGTTCCTCAAAATATAAAAAATACAACTGCTATATGATCTAACAACCTCACTACTGGGTTTATATTCAAAGAAATTGAAACTATTCAAACAACAATATTGAAGAGACATACGCAAACCAAGTATGGTAACATACACCTGTAATCCCAGCACTCTGGAGGCTGAGGCAACAGGATCAGGGATTCAAGGCCAGCCTGGGCTACTTAACAATACTGTGAGAAGCCGGGTGAGGTGGCACACGCCTGTAACCCCAGCAGCTCGGGAGGCGGAGGCAGGAGGATCGCAAGTTCGAGACCAGAGGCAGTCTGCGTAACTTAGGGAGACCCTGTCTCAAAAAGTAAAAAAAATGGGCTGGGGGTGCAGCTCAGTGGTCCAGCACTTGCAGAGCACGCAGGCACGAGGCCCTGGGTTCAACCCCTAATGCCGAGAAAAAAAAAAAAAAAAAAAAACAATACTGTGAGAAAGACAGAGAAAGAGAGAGAGAGAGAGAGAGAGAGAGATCCAACCATGTTTATTCTAGCATTATTCACAACAGGCAAGACATGGAATTAACCTAAGTGTCCATCAACAGATAAAAAGATAAAGAAAATGTGGTATATATTACCAAATAGAATACTATTCAATCATAAAACGATGAAGTCCTGTCATTTGTGACAACATAGATGAACCTAGAGAATATTAGAATAAGTGAATAAGCCAGACAAGGACCATAGGGTCTCACTCATATGGCGAATCTAAAAAAGCTAATCTCACAGAAGGACAGAGTAGAAAGGTAGATACCATAGGCTTGTATTGTTGAGGGGAGAAGGAGATAGAAAGATGTTGGTCAAAGGATATGTAATGCAGCTAGAAGGAATGGAGAAAGTTCAGAATAGGCAAAATATAGAGATAGAAAATAGATAAGTGATTGCCTGAAATCAGGAATGGGGAGAAACAGATGGCCGGGGGGAAGGAGAATGGGAAGTGATTCCTAATGGCTGTGCAGTTTCTTTCTTGGGTGAAGAAAATGTTCTAAAATCAATTCTGGTGATAGTTGCACAGTTCTGTGAACATACTAAAATTCAATGGATTATAGACTTTTAATGGGCAAATTGTATGATATGTGAATTCTATCTCAATACAGCTGCATTTATATAAAAAAGATTCCTAGTTACAAACAAAATAAAACAACTCCCTTCAGTTTGAGCAGGAAAGGAATTTATCAAGGTTTGTTGGGTGCTTTGTAGAACCTCTATGAGGGCCAGAGCACCAGTCTTGGGGACCGTATACAGTTAGGAACAACTCTCTAAATCACCCTGAGAGTGGCTGTTGCAGGACTCAAATACTGCAACTCATTCTGCCAGCCCTGAGTTCTGGATACTACCCATAGCTACCACTCTCACATCTGTTTGCCTTTGTTTCCTTATTTGTGAGATAGAAATATTATGCATACATTTTAGGGGTAGATGGACACATATATTAAATCATGTGTGTAAAGTGCTAGGCCAGATGCCAGGGACACCATAAGTGTCCACTCACTTAGGGTTAGAAGGGTTAGCAATGTCAAGGTCATGTAGCAGCTGAGAGGACTTGTTCTGAATCACAGAGTTTCTGAGAAATTCTTGGAGGAGATTTGACAAGGAATGCCAGCTGCTTTGGCAGATTGGGATCCAGAATCATAGACTTGTTTTTTAAAAATTATTTTAATGAGAAGATGTTACACTAGTGCAAACACTGTCATATTCTTATTTTATTTGCAAAAGGCAGTAACTAGGAGAGCCAGAAATAGTCAAGACTGGATGTACCTCTCTAACTTCCCAGCTGGGTGGTCTTGGATATGTGATCTCATCTCTCTGAGCCTTGGTGTTCTCATCTGCAAAATGGGAATGATAATGAGATGTTAAGAGGATCAAATGAGAGAGAGTATGTGCCAAGCCTACCACAGAGTAGGTGCTTGATAAAGGTAATAGAAGCAGAGGTTGTTTTCATTATTGTTATATCTGTTACAGCCCATGTCAGAAGAAGGCCTACCCATGGGACAGGCTGTACCATAAACAACAAGATCTGGAGATGTAGACTCAGCCACCAGGATAGGAGAAGGTCTGGAAACAGGGTCAGCTAAAGGTGAGGAGGGATCCATTAGAGTGGGCATAATGCAGGATTCAGGGAGGACAAGGGCAACTCAGGTCAGTGATTGGCATGAGATGGCCCGGCAGCAAATAAACCTCGGGCTGAACTCACTGATTGAACAGGAGAGCAGTGGCTTGACCCGGGCTGTGAGGTTTGGCAGAGCTAATCTCACAGCCCACCACGGTGTCACCGTGTGACTTTGGGAAAGTTCCCAATCTTCTCTGACCTCTATTTCACATGATTTTAAAGGACTAATTGCCTTACTTTTTCTAGTTTGTCTTCTTTCCATTTTTTCTTTTTAGTTATTTATTTATTTACTTTTGAAACAGGCTGGGCTTAAACTCACTGTGTGGCCTAGGCTGGCCTCCAGCTTGAGATCCTGCCACCTAAGCCTCCAGAGTAACTAAGACCACAGGCTGCACCATTACACCCAGTTTAATTGTCTTACTTCTCACTTCTACCCCTGCCATCCTTCTTTTTTTTTTTTTTTTTTTTTTTTTTTTTTATGTGGTACTGGGGGTTGAACCCAGGGCCTCGCGCCTGCATGCTCTGCAAGTGCTGGACCACTGAGCTGCACCCCCAGCCCATTTTTTTTACTTTTTGAGACAGGGTCTCACTAAATTACGCAGACTGCCTCTGGTCTCGAACTTGCAATCCTCCCGCCTCCGCCTCCCGAGCTGCTGGGATTACAGGCATGCGCCACCACGCCCGGCCGTAAGGGCCCTGCCTTACGGCACCACACCCTGCCAGCCTTCTGAGATGATTGGTTCAACATCAGAGCATTTCTTAGTATCCTCATCTTTGATGACCTTGGTCTCTCAGTGTCATACATGACCCTGAGACAGAATTTCTGCGGTGCTAGGAATTGGACCCAGGGCCTTGAGCATTCTAGGCAAGCACTTTACCACTGAGATACTTCTCCAGCCCCTTTTCAATTTTAATTTTGAGAGAGAATCTCAGTAAGTTGTCTAGGCTGGTCTTGAACTTGCAATCTTCCTGCCTCAATCTCCCAAATACCTGGGATCATAGGCATGGGTCACCACACCCAGCTAAACTGGAAACTTTGATTTCCTTTATCCACCTCCTCCTCTCCCATCTTTGGTCTCACTGGAGCCAACCTGTTTCCTCCCATGGGCAAACTTCCTCAGGGACTTCATTCAGTTCAGTGTCTTCATTTGTTCAACCCAAATTCACTCTTTCTCTCTCCAAATGCAGTACTGGGAGGGTGAACCTAGGGCCTTGTGCATGCTACGCAAGAGCCCAGTTTTTCATAAATTCTCTTTATCACATTCTAATCTAGCTTCTGGCTCTTCCTTCCCACTGAAATTGCTTTTATAGAGGTCACTAACAACTGTCATATCTACAAATCCAATGGATATCCATGATTAAGAGCTTATTGGGGGGTGAGAAACCATGTTCTCTCACTTGCTGTGTAGCCTTGGGCAATTTATTTAATCTCTCTAAAACCCAGTTCCCAGTAGAGAATGGACATGATACCAGTACCTACTCCATAGGCTTACTGTAAAAGATTAAATAGGTAAATATGTGTAAAGCACTAAACACAGTGTCTTACTATTGGTAAGTATTCAATACATATGCAAAAACAAATAATGATAATAATAATAATAATAATAATAATAATAATAATAATGGAGTTAAGTATTTGCATTTTCCCTATCTTTTTTAGGAGGACCTATACTTCATCCTTCAGAGAAAGAGAAACTCTTCTTTACAGAACAATGACATTAATAAATGTAGGAGTGACAGAATAAATAAAACTGAAATCACCATTTTCCAACCCCTAGTGAAATAATTGATGAAAGTTTGTCAATGGGGGCTGGGCACCATGGTGAATGTGTTGTAATCCCAGCAACTAGGGAAATGGAGACAAGTGGATCACAAGTTTGAGACCAGAGGCAGACTATGTAACTTAGCAAGACCCTGTCTCAAGATAAAAAATAAAAAAGGGGCTGGGGATGCAGCTCAGTGATAGAGCACTCATAAAGTATACACAAGATCCTGGGTTCAAAACCTCCAGTACAAAAAAACAAAGCAAAACAAAACAAAAATGCTCAATGCTCAATGGCTGCTAAAACTGCTAGATGAAAGACTGTTGACAATAGGCTATTCACACAAGACAATGCATCATCCTACAGATGACTTGCTAATTGTCAAGGAGAAATAGATCCTGTACAATAATAGAGAGATTTGGCAGTTGATCACCACCTTTAACCAATTCACCAACACTGTCATCACTTGTTGTTGTTGTTAGGTGCTGTCGAGTCGGAATCCGACTCATACTCATAGCGACCCTCATAGGGCTTTCAATGGCTGACTGTTTCGGGATTGCCTTGGGAGTGGATTGCCAGGCCCTTCTCCCATTTTTGCGGTGCTGGGAATTGAACTCAGGACCTCAGAGACTGCAGCGCAGCGCTCTACCAATTGAGCTAAATCCCAGCCCCGTCATCACTTAGAGAAGGACAAACTGATGTGTTGTACCTACTAAAGTGATACAATATGAAGTACCCAATACAATCATTTTGTGTTGCAGTGTAGACATGGTGACACATGCCTGCAATCCCAACACTCGAGAGGTAGAGGCAGGAAGATCACTGTAAGTTGAAAGCCAGCCAGCCTACATAGAGAGTTCCAGGCCAGCCATGGCTACATAGGAAGATCCTATCTCAACAACAACAACAACAACAAAAAAAAAAAACATTTTGTGTTGCTGTACCACTGCAGCATCCTATCCTGGCAGATCTCAGAAGCTAAGCAGGGTCAGATCTGGTTAGTACTTGGATGGGACACCGCCTGGGAATACAGGCTTGGGAGAAGGACCTGGAAACCCACTCCCCAAAATCAATCAGCCATTGAAAACTCTATGTATAGCAGAGAAGCACTGACAATAGTGTTTCACTACCTCTTGAACATAGGGTCTCTATGAGTCGGACATTGACTCGACAGCACCTAACAACAAAGGCCCTACCTCTTAAAGGTTCCATCACTTCAACTCTGGGGACCACCCTTAGGCCAATCTTCCAGCACACAAATCTTTGGGGAACAATTATCAAACCAGAACATGGCTTCTTGTTTTTTTGGTTTTGGGTTTTTTGTTTTTGTTTTTCTAGTACTTGAGGGTAGAACCCAGAGCCTCACACATACTTTGCAAGTGCTCTACTCCTGGGCTGCACCCCCAGCCCATTTTTTGTTTGTTGAGTCTGGGTTTTGCTAAGTTACACAGACTGCCTGTGGCCCCAAACATACAATCCTGCCTCCACCTCCAGAGTCACTGGCACTATAGGCATACACCATTGCACCCAACTTAGTGTACGTCTTCTTAACATAATGATTTTGTGGTCTTTGCTTTCTTTTTGAAGATATTTTCACAGGATATGGGGTTCAAGGTTGCTGACAGACAATACGCCTGTAGTCCTAGCTACTTCAGGGCCTGAGGCAACAGAATTGCTTGGATCCAGGAGTTTAAGGTCAGCCTGGGTAACATACCAAGACTCCATCTCCATCAAAAAAATAGAAAGAAAAATGAAGAAAGGAAGGAAGAAAAAAAGGAGGAAAGAAAAGAAGGAAGGAAAAGAAAGAAAATATTTTAAATTGCTGAGGGTTTTTTTTTTTTTTGATATATTTTTTTTCAGTGTTAGGGATCAAAGCCAGGACCTTGTGCATTGTGCTGTACCATGCTGTACCAATGCACTGTACCATTGCACTCTGTCCCCAACCCTCTTCCTCCCAATTCTTTAAGATGCTGTTCAGCTGTCTTTTCATTTGCATTGTTTCAACTGAAACAGTCTTCTGTTGTCCTTATCTTTGCTTCTCTGTACTCGATATTCTTTTCTTTATGGCTCCATTTCAGGTTTTCTCATTATTGGTTTTGAGAAATTTGATTATGATATACCTTGGTGAGTTTTCATGTTTCCTCTACTTGGAGTTTCTTGAGCTTCTTGGATCTATAGGATTATAATTTTTCATCAAACTTGGAAAATTTTGGCCATTATTATTTCCAATAATTTTTCTATCCCACTGTCCTTTCCTTCAGAGTCTCCAATTGCACTTGTATTAGGCCACTTGAAGTTATCCACAGCTAACTGATACTCTGTTCATTATTTTATTTTGTTTCATTTATTTGTTTTTTTTTTTGAGATAAGGTCTCACTATGTTGCCCAGACTGGTCTTGAATTCATGGACTTAAACAATCCTCCTTCTTTGGTCTCCTGAGTGCTGGGACTGAAGTGGGACAGAAAGGGAAATTTTAGGGGACACAGAAAGGGAAAAGAGCTCTTACCTCATGATCTGGCTTAAATTTCACCAACTAGGAATCAAGGACTTTGACACAACTACCAAAAAACTGCTGTAAAGACTGGCTACATAGACACATTAAGAGATATTTTCAAATAAAAATGTTAAAATAGCAATGAGCCATGCTTAAGGTCAAAGTGTATGTGACCTCTAAATTTAACCTTAATCTGACAAACAGGAATATGGACCTTGTTTACAGTCATTATATGCCAAGTCAACTTCCTTATGCTATCCTATAATCTCATTGGCACCTCCTTATATCTTATCTAGGGAGAAGGACATGGCTAACACATTCCTGAAACAATTAGCCATTGAAAACCCTACAGAAACCTTAACAGTACACCTTATAAAGCTACAATCCCATATATATCCATTGTGAAGGCACCTAAGGGCCCTTCCTCCAACCTCACTCAGCCCACATCCATGTCTTGAATGCTGTACTATGACTCTTAAGCACCTCAGTTTCTCTCTGAGAGGCTACACTTATTCTAAAGCATGTACCTAATAGACTCATAATTTTGTTTCCCTCTCTGAGTCTTCCTGAAAATCCTTTCTGCAATGAAACCAAAGATCAAGCCTAACTTGAGTAGAGGTCCTAACAAGGGGAACTCAGGCTAGGCAGCAGTTCTGAACTGAGTCTCTCACTATTGCTGACAAGAATACAAAGAAAAGAAAAAAAAAAGTCAGGCTGTCTTTCTCTAAGTGATGATAGTGTCAACCAATTGCTTAAAAATGGTGATCAACTGCCCCAGTCTTTCATGTATACGCTATCAAGCTCAGACATTCATTATTTTAAAATTCTCTTTTGTGTTTCACTTTGTATCATTTCCATTGCTATATCTTCAAGTTAATTAATATTTTCTTCTATAATGTCTAATCTGCTGTTAATCTCATACAGTATATTTTTTCATGCCATACACTATTATATAATAAGTTTGACTTTTTATTTTTATTACTTTTTTTCTTTTGTGGTCCTGGGGGTAGAACCCAGGGCCTCGCACTTGCATGTTTTGCAAATGCTGGACCACTGAGCTGCACCCCCAGCCCATTTTTTTTACTTCTTTTTGAGATAGGGTCTCACTAAATTACACAGACTCCTCTGGCCTCATACTTGTGATCCTCCTGCCTCTGCCTCCCTAGTCACTGGTATGTGCCATTGAACCTAGCAACTTTTTATTTTTTATGGTGTATCTTCCATGTCTCTGCTTAACTTTTTGGACATGTATAATATAGTTATGATCATTGTTTTAATGTCCTTGTCTGTTAATTCTAACATTTATGTCAGTTATGGATTGGTTTCAATTAATTTTTCTCATCACATTTCCTTCTTTGTATGACTGGTGAATTTTTCTTTTATTGAATGTTGGACATTATGAATTCTACCTGTTAGGTGCTAGGTAATTTTGTAATCCCATAAATTAGTTTTGTCCTGGGATGCAGTAAAATTATTTGAAAACAGTTGATCCATTTGGGCTTTGCTTTTAATATTAGGTGGGATCAAAGCACTACTTTGTTTAGGGCTAATTTTTCTCCAGTACTGAGGCAATATCCTTCTATATACTCTACCAAGTGTCTTAGAAATCATGTGGCTTGCCACTCAGCCTAGTGGGAAAAGGTAGTATTTCTGACCCTGTGTGAGACCTGAACACTGTTATCTGTAGACTTCTTAGGTGATATTTTTCCTCATCTTTGTATAGTTTCTTCACCTGCACATGCTAATAACAGCTCAGCTGTATGCATGAGTAGGCCTTCAGAGTTCTACACACAACTCTCTTTTCCAGTTCTCTGTTTTGCATACTCTAGCCTCATTGGTATCTCTAGACTCTTAGTTCCTTCCCCTTACTCAGAGTGTCTGCTGAGCTCCATCTGGGTTTCCCCTCCCTGCACTATGATCTAAAAACTGTCTAGACAGTTTTGGGAAATCATGGTCTCACCTCATGTGTTTCTAGTCTCAGAGGTCACTCTCCCTTCATTCCTTAATATCTTCTCTCTTATTAACAGTTGTTTCATATTTTTTTCTGTTTATTTATTTCTTTTTTTCTTTTCTTTCTTTTTTTTTTTTTTTTTCTCAGAGGGAAGGGTAAATCTAGTTCTTTTAACTTCAGGGTAGTAGGGCAATTATCAATGTCTAGGCCACCTCCTAAACAAAAATCCAGATCTTTGGAGGAAGGACCCAGGCATCAAAATTAACCCCTCAGGCTGATTTTAATATGCATTTAATTTAAGGACCAGTAACCTATAACATGATATTATTACTTTGGTGATTTAAAAATAATTTATCCTGGGGGATAGTAGTATGGCTCAAGAGGTAGAGCATTTGTCTCACATGTATGAGGCCCTGGGTTCAACGTCTACACCACAAAACATAATAAAACTGCTTTTTGCCTGTAGTCCTGAGGCAAGATAGAAAGACAAGGAAATTTGGGGGACATGGAAAAGGAAAAAGCTCTCACCCCAGTATCTGCTTTGAGTCTTGCCAGCTAAGAACCAGGAAATGTGAAGAACTACGAAGAAAACTGCTCTGAGGACTACCTGCATAGAGATGTTATTTTGGAGAGACATTTTAAATAATGAAAATGTTAAACTAGCAATAAGCCACGCTTGGGGTCAAAAGGTATGTAACCTTTGAGTTTGACCTTGCTTCCTCCACCGTAATTCTGTGTTTGTTTGAGACATGCCCAGACAACTCCCTTGTGACTCTTTTCTTAAACCTACACAATGCACCTATAATCTCATTTTACTAAAGGGAAGTTCCTCCAATAGAAAAACCTAAAAAATGGAACTTCTTTTTACGAACTTATTGGTGCCTCCCTAGTCCATGATTGGCGTCTTTCTAGGTGGAGTTTGAGGCCTACCTCACACTAAGCACCCAGAGCTGGGTGCCCAGGACAGACATCACATGGAAGTATGTCCTAAGTTAAATAAAACTGGAGGGAACATGTGCACCAGTCTTTTTCTTTTTTCTTTTTCGGTTCTTCTTAGCTCTTTTGGTAAGACTACAGCTGTGTCTTGGATACCTGTCTCTCTCTTTCTGAGTGTTTGCATGTATTCTGAAGCATGTACTTAATAAACACTATAATTTTGTTTCATTCTCTGACCGGTCCTGAAGTTTTTTTCTGTGATGAATCCAAGGACACAGCTTAACCTGAGTGGAGGTCTAAGCAGCCATGCTGAGCTATATCTTTTTCTGCTGTGCAGCCAGTGACATTCCCAGCAGTTGGGAGGCTGCCTAAGAGGATTGGTTAATGGAGGCCATCCTGTGCTACATAAGGAGACCTTCTCTCAAAAAAAGTTTTTCTTTTAAACCAGGGTTAGCCATAGAAAGAAGGCACTAGGACATACTAGTGTAGAACCCCTGATTAAAAGATTAAATCTCTTTTTTTTTTTTTTTTTTTTTTTGGTGCTGGGGATTGAACCCAGGGCCTCGCTCTGCAAGTGCTGGACCACCGAGCTGCATCCTCAGCCCATTTTTTTACTTTATGAGACAGGGTCTCGCTAAATTACGCAGACTGCCTCTGGTCTCGAACTTGCGATCCTCCTGCCTCCGCCTCCCGAGCTGCTGGGATTACAGGCATGCGCCACCATGCCCGGCAAGATTAAATCTCTTTAAAGTCCCCTGATTAAAAACCAAGGTTGTTCTCAAGCCTAGAGCAGGGCAGAGCCTGCATGTAAGAGCTAAGTGGCTCCCATTGAGGGGAGAAGCCTACCAGGGCAGGTTAGGGATCAGGGCAGCACCTGATAATCTGGGGAGCATTTCCATTAGGCAAAATTTACATTCCTCCCTGTCTTAACTTTATTTTGTTTCTCCAACAACCCGAAAACAAAATCCACTACCTCTGTTTGGCAGATGAAGAAATGAGGCCCAAGAGGTTGAGTGACTTTGCAAAGGGCAAATCAGTAGGCAGAGTTAAAATTTAAACCTGATTCTCAGAGATGGATTAAGGAGGAAAGAAATCCCTTGCTGGGTAGCTTCCACGGGTCAGGGAACATACCTGGAAAGTGCTGAGATGGAGCAAATTCTGTTGATCAGGCCTCTTAGCAGATGAGCCAGAAATTACTTGATAAGTTCCAAGGGTAGGGGAGGGGGTGATAGAGACTGAGACCTCCCAGCGGAATACTCTAGGAGTGACAAATAGTCCCCACACAACTTTCTAAGGAGAGGAAATTGATGTTCCCTGCAGGACTTCTGCCTTGGGAGGTGGTATTACAGAGCTGAATTCACTAGGAAAAGAAAAAGACTGGGTATTGTTACTTCACATTCCCTCCTGACACTTCCTCAACCTCTGGTAGCAATTAATGAAGACCATTAAATAGTACAGCAATATTGCTTCCCATCTGCTGAGTATTTGCCACGAGCCAGACCCTTTTCATACATCATCTTATTGAATCTTCATGATTATATAAAGTAGGTTCTGTCAGCAGGGGACTGGGGTTTGGCTCAGTTTGTACAGCGCTGCTCTGTGCTCTCTGAGGCGCTGGGTTTGATCCCAGCACCACAAAAAATGAGAGGAGGACCTGGCAGCCCACCTCGGAAACAATCAGCCATTGAAAACCCCATGAAGAGCAGAGAAGCACTGACATGGTGCCAAGCATGGCACTGTGTCAGGGAGTGTTCTGTTCTGTTGTACATAGGGGCCCTATGAGTCAGAGCCACTTCTATGGCACCCAACAAAACTGTCAGTGGGAGACACAGCCCAGGGCTGCTGCCTGTAACCTGAGAAGTTCCCTTCTTAGGGACCTCCGCTCAGGTAAACCTGGGTCCTTGGCTCCATGGCAGAAAAGAATTTCAGGACAAGTCAGAATGAAACAAAGTGAATTTATTAAGTAGAGATAAGAGATAGTAAGCATTTTAGATTTAAGGGAGGGTGTTTAGAGAGTAAGAGAGATGCTTAAGAATAAAGTACACATCCAAGCTATGCGTGTTTCTTGAGTCACATTTAACTGTCTCAACAATAGCTACATATGTGATTTTGTAGCTTTTGAATTTCCATTGTTGAGAGGATTTAAGGAAATTTTTAGTATATGAGATCATAAGGTGATCCGCCAGGCACATTATAACAGGTTTACAGATAAAAAAGGAGGGCACAGGGTAAGAGGCTCAAAAGAATTCTTACTGTACATAGTCACAAGGGAGTCAAGGCATGTTTTGATATAAATATGGTCCATAATCTTGTTTGTGAGATAATTTTCAGAAAAGGGATTTTAGTCTCTTGCAGGCAATTTGGTCTCGCCAGCAGATTCCTATGGCGAGGGGTTCCTTTTCCTTCCTATGTTCCCTAAATTTTCCCTGTCTTTCTATCCTATCTCAGGAGCATCGTCATCCTCATTTTAAAGACAAGGAAAGGAAGGTAAAAATAAGTGTATTAACTATCTATTACTGCATAAGCAATTACTCTGGCCAGATGCTGTGGTACATGCTTTCTATTCCCAGTGACTTGGGAGGCTGAGACAGGAGAATCTTGAGTTCAAGGCCAGAGGTAGTTTGTACAATTTAGCAACACCATGTCTCAAAATAAGAAAAAAAGGTGGGGGTTGGTGCTCAGTAGGAGAGCACTTGTTTAGCAAGTGCAAGGCTCTAGGTTCAACCCCACTACTCAAAAAAAAAAAATAAAGAAGAAATAAATAAACAACCCCCAAACTTAACAGCTTGAAAAAACAATAAACATTGGTTAACTTACCTATTTTCTATGAGTCACAAATTCAGTAGCAGATTGACTGGGTGTTTCTCATCTGGGACATTCCATGAAGTTCTAGTCAAGGTGTTTACCTAGGCTGCAGTAATCCTAAAGCTTGACTGGGGCTGGGAGATCCACTTCCAAGGTGGCTTGTGTACATCAGAGCAAATGAGTTGGCAGTTGGCAAGGGTCTCAGTTATTTGCTGCTATGTCTTGAATGTCCCCTCCAAAACTCATGTTATTTAATTGCTATCATGACAGTGTTGAGAGGTGGGATTGTTAGGAGGTTAATTAGGTCGTGAAGGCTAATGTCATTATTGTAGGAGCCTGTCAGTTATCACAAGCCTGGCTTTGTTCTAAAACTGAGTTTGGCCCCCTCTTGATCACTCTCTTGCATGCTTCCTGGCCACGTGATGCCTTCCATCATGTTATGATACAGCAAAAAGGGTTTCACCAGAGGTGGTCTCTCAATTCTGGACCTCCCAACCTCTAGAACCATGAGCCAAATAAACTCCTGTTTATAATTTACCCATTTTGGGCTACTGTTATAACAACAGAAAACAGATTCAGACATTTGCCGGGGCTGCTTGAGTGTCTCTACAACAGGGCCACTGACTCCCCCTAGAGTGAGTGATCCAAGACAGCAATGTGAAAGCTGTGATGTGTTTTCTGACCTAGTCTCAGAAGCTCGACTGTCACTTCTGTAATCTGCCAGTGGTTTACAAGGTCAACCTTATTCATGTAGAAAGGGACTGACTATATAGGGGGATGAATACCAGGAGGTGAGAACCATTGAGGGCCACCCTGAAGCCTTGAAGTGACAAAAATAATTTACCCAAAGTCATACCCATAGCAAGCCTTAGAGGTGGGCTTTGAATTTAGGCAGTTACTATATCACCATAAATAATGGCTTGAAGGAGGTGGGATAGGCATGTTTCCGCAGGTCTCCCCTGTCCTAGAGACATCCATACTTGAAATACTGTTTCATATTCCAGTGATCAGGTGGTCAGACACTATCTGCTGTGTCAGACTCTTTGTCAAAGCAACAGAGTTGGGCATGCTCATAAAAGCTTGCATAAGATATCACTGGACAGGCTTGCCATGTCAAAGGGAACCTGGATTCTGGCTACAGGTTTGCTGCTGACTTACTATGGAACTTTGGACAAATTTCAGCCCCTTTGGGAGCCTCTGTTTTCCCATTTGTACACTGAGATAGTTCAATTCCATTGGCCCTGAGGTCCTCTAGCTGGGAGATTCTGGGATGTCATGCATAGAGTGATTCATTGGGAATGTTAAGGGGTTCCTGCTTCACTTTTCATTGCTCTTTGAGACTTTTCATTGCTCTCTGCCAAAGTGAAGTGGACTCCTTAGGTGCAAGGGGCACTCTTCTGGACCCAGCCCAGACCAGCTCTGGCTGTTCAGCTCTGCTTCACCCGCAGCTGGCTGGCACCATTGTTCCTCCATAAAGCTGGGCCCCTTTCCAGCTGCTGCTGCCCTCAGGGCTGGGAGAGGCTCAAAGGACTCAGTTGTATGGCCTCCTCCCTCCCCCAGGGTAGGACTGGGTCATCCAACAGGCTGACTCAGCCCATGCAGGGGAACAAAGGAGATAAAAGATGGTTTGGGGAAAGAATTTGACATTTACTGTCTCCTCTGACCCCCTAAAACTTCAAAATAATCATCATGGAGAAAATTCCCTTATGCTTATTATTTTTTTAATGCAAACTATTTTATTTCTAAACTTCTAAGATTTGAAAACAAGATGTTGTTGTTAGGTGCCATCAAGTCCAGTCTGACTAATAGTGACCCTGTATAGCAGACCAAAACACTCCCCGATTCTGTGCCAGGCACATGACCTTATTTATGTTTAACCCCATTGTTGCAGCCACTGTGTCAATTCATCTCGTGGAGGGTTTCCTTTTTTTCGTTGATATGCCACTCTCCTAAACATGATGTCTTTCTCCAAGGATTGGTCCCTCCTGACTACATGCCCAAAATACATAAGACTCTGTCTAGCAATCCTTGCTTCCAAGGAGCACTCTGGCTGCACTTCTTCTAGGACAGATCTGTTGGTTCTTTGGGCAGTCCATAGTATATTCAATAATTGTCTCCAGCACCATAATTCAAAAGCATCAATTCTTCTCCTATCTCCCTTGTTCAATGGCCAGCTTTCATAACCACATAATGCAACTGAAAATACCATGGCATGAGTCAGGTGCACCTTTGTCTTCAATGTGACATCTTTATTTTTGAAAATTCTAAAGAGATCTTTTGCTATAGCTTTCCCCAAAGCAATGTGTCTTGATTTCTTGACTACTTCTTCCACGGGTGTTGATTGTAGAACCAAGTAAAGCAAAATCATGAACAACCTCAATCTTTTCTCCATTTATTGTGAAGTTGCATACTGATCCAACTGTAAGGATTTTTGTTTTGTTGATGTTTAGTCGCAATCCATACTGAAGGCTATGTTCTTTGACCTTCATCAGTAAGTGTTTCAAATCCTCTTCACTTTCAGCCAGCGGACTTGTGTTATCTGTATAATGCAGGTAGTTAATGAGTCTTCCTCCAATCCTGATGCCGTGTTCTTCTTCATAAAGTCCATCTTCTCAGATTATTTGCTCAGCATAGAAATTGAAGAGGTAGGTAAAAGTATTCAGCCCTGATGCACACCTTTCTCAACTTTAAACCAGTCAATGTTTCCTTGTTCTATTTGACCAACTGCCTCCTGGTTCATGTACGGATTCCTCATGAATACAATTAGGTGCTCTGGTACTCCCATTCTTCCCATAATTTGTTGTGATCCACATAGTCAAATACCTTTGTATAGTCAATAAACATAGATAGACATATTTCTGACATTCTCTGCTTTCGGCTAATATCTATCTGACATCAGCAATGATATCCCTGGCTCCCTGCCCTCTTCTGATCCTACTTAATTTTTCGGCAGTTCCCTGTCTATATACTGCTACAGTCACTTTTGAATTATCTTTAGTAAAATTTTGCTTGCATGTGATATTAATGATATTGTTCTATTGTTTCCACATTCAGTTGGATCCACTTTTTTGGGAATAAGCATAAATATGGATCTTTCCAGTCAGTTGTCCAGGTAGCTGTTTTCCAAATCTGTCAGTATAAACATGTTAGCACCTTCAGTGCTACATCTGTTTGTTGAAACATCTCTATTGGTATTCCATCAATTCCTGGAGCCTTGGGTTTTGCCAGTTCTTTCAAGGCAGTTTCTACTTCGTCTTTCAATACCATTGGTTCCTCTTCATATGCAACCTCTTGAAATGGTTGGTCATCTACCAATTTTTTTTTTTTGTATAATGACTCTGTGTATTCCTTCCATCTTCTTTTGATGTTTCCTGCATCATTTAATGTTTTCCCTGTAGAGTCTTTCAACATTGCTACTCGATAGTTGAATTTTTTCTTTAATTCTTTAAGCTTGAGAAACACAGAGCATGTTCTTCCCTTTTGGTTGTCTGTCTCCAGCTCTTTGCACATGTCATTATAATATTTGTTTTTGTCTTCTCGAGCTGCCTTTTGAAATCTTCTGTTTAGTTCCTTAACTTCATCATGTCTTCTTTTTACCTTAGCTGCTTGGCATTCAAGGGCAAGTTCCAGAGTCTCTTTTGACATGTAATTTGGTCTTTTTTTTTTTTCCTTTTTAATAAACTTCTGCTTTGTTCATGAATGATATCTTTGATGTCATGCCACAATTCTTCTGGTCTCCTATCATTTGTGTCTAATGCATTAAACCTGTTCTTGAGGTGGTGTCTGAACTCTAGTGGGATATACTCAAGGTCATACCTTGGCTCTTGTACACTTGTTCTAATTTTCTTTAGTTTCAGTTTGAACTTGCACATGAGAAATTGATAGTCTGATCCGCAAACAGCACCTGGTCTTGTTCTGACATTTGGTATGAAGCTTTTCCATCATCTCTTTCCACAAATGTAGTCAATTTGGTTCCTGTATGTTCCATCTGGTGAAGTCCATGTATATAGTTGCCATTTATATTGGTAAAAAAATGTATTTGCAATGAAAAGGTCATTGATCTGACAAAATTCTATCATACAATCTCCAGCATTGTTTCTGTCACCAAGGCCATATTTTCCAACTACTGAGCCTTCTTCTTTGTTTCCAACCTTCGCATTCCAGTCACCAGTAATTATCAGTATGTCCTGATTGCATGTTTGATCTATATCAGATTACAGAAGCTGGTAGAAATCTTACCTTTCTTCATTTGTGGCCTTAGTGGTGGGTGCATAAATTTGAATAATAGTCATATTAACTGTTCTTCCTTGTAAGGGTATGGATATTATTCTATCAATGACAGCACTGTGCTTTAGGACAGATCTTTAGAGGTCTTTTTTTGGTGATGAATGCAACCCATTTCTCTTTAGTTTGTCATTCCCAGCATAGTCAACCATATGATTATCTGACTCAAAATGGCCCATGCTAGTCTATTTTAGCTCACTGACGCCTAGAATGTCAATGTTTCTGCACTCCATTTCTCTTTTAACAAGTTCTAATTTTCCTAGGTTCATACTATGTACATTTCATGTTCTAATTATTAATGGATGTTTACAGTTGTTTCTCTTTATTTTGAGTCATGCCACACCAACAAATGGAGGTTCCTGGGGCTCTACTCCATTTCTGTCATTAAGGTAGATTACTTTGAGGAGACAACTCTTCCCCAGTAGTCTTTTGAATGCCTTCCAACCTGGGGGGCTCATTTTCTGGCACTATATCTGACAGTGTTTCTTTGCTATTCATAGGGTTTTCAATGACTAGTCGTTTCAGGAGTGGTTCACCAGCTCCTACTCCCTAGTCTGTCTCAGTCTGGAGGCTCAACTGAAACCTGTCCACCATGGGTGACCCTGCTGGTATCTAAGATACCGGTTGCATAGCTTTCAGCCTCATAGCAGCACATAAGCCCTCACAGTAGGGCAAACTGACAGACGGGTTGGGGGAGAACAAGACAGCCTGGGTTAAATAAGATGGTTTGCCAAAGCTCACTTGGAACTCAGTTTTTCTCTGCCTAAAATGCAAAAACAAATTCTTGAAACTCATTTGTGGGAACACTACTGTTCTGTGATTTGTGATTAGATGAACCGATCAGTTGGTAACATCCCTTTCTCCTCTTGTAAGGATTTTAGAAACGTTAGACCCATGGTTCTAGTTTTACACTGACGATTTCATTCTGAGCATCTAGGAGGCCACACCATGTACAGAAATCCATCCTCATCCTTCTCAGTGTCCTACCTCTGAGGTGGGCATGGCCACGCTCAGCAAAAGAAAGAAGGGTTGGTTGAGCGCCTTCTAATTATCTTGGTGAGCTCGCAAGGAGCTTGGTTTTATCCAGAAACCACCCTTGTATCTCACCCTTGTATCTCACCCTTGTATATCTCTGTTACCACATGAATCTTGCTGCTTTCACATGAGTTCTACACTTACTCTTTGTTGCAAGGTACATCACTGCTTGAAGGTTTTCTCCAAGCGCATGATGCTGGAGTCCCAGGGGTGACATTGTCCCACTTACCCTTATTCTACAGTTCAGCAGCATTTAAAAAAATTGGGATGAGGGCATTGTTTTCCAATTTCGGTGTTTAGGGACCCATATCTTGATGTTTGTTGGTGCACATTTGTTTGCCTTCGAAATAATACCTTTTTTTTTTTGTAATACCTTTGAAAATTGAGATACAGGGCTGGTGATGTAGCTTAGTGGTAGAGCAGTTGCCTATCATGTGTGAGATCCTATGTTCCTCCTCAGCACCACACACACACACACACACACACACACACACACACACACACACGCCCCTTAGGACAGTCCTTCAGAGCTGGGCACGGTGGCTTACACCTGTAATCCCAGCAACTCAGGAGGCAGAGGCAAAAAGATTGCAAGTTTGAGGCCAGAGGCACCCTGCACAATTCAGTGAGACCCTGACTCAAAATAAAAAATGGGTTGGGAGGGCTCAGTGGTAGAGCACCTGAAAAAATATGTGCAAGGTTTTGGGTTCAAACCCTAAATAACACAAAAATAAATAAATAAATAAATAAATAAATAAATAAAATGAGGTACATGTAACAGTTGATGGCAAGTCATAAAGTACTTGTAGCATTTACAAAATTACATTGTGTCATATAAAATAATGGTGCATATAAAATAATAGGTTTCAGAGTTGATGAAATGTGGTAATTAAACATTCTCCTTAGGACCTGGGCCTAGGAGATGCCACACTCCACCTCCTTCCCCCACCCCACAAATCCTTTTCCACTACTCACAGGCTTGTCCTTGTCCTGGAGTCATCATCCTAACCCTGTGTCTCAAGGATAATCCTTTGAACTTTTTAAAGCTTCTCTGCATAAGATCCAGGAATCCTGAGGAGGTTCTCAGCTCTGCTTTGGACCAAGACAGAGAGATTATTTAGTATTATGAAAAGGCAAAGAAGAATAAAAAGAAATGTAATTCCATCTCTGTGGTAGTTGGCACTATTATACACATTTTATGTGTGTTTACTTACTTAGTCCTGCAACCATGTGTCAGGTTGCTTGCAGTAAATCTCCTATTTTATAGATGGAGAAATTTCACAGACAGGCAGTAGAACCTGCCCAAGATCACAGCAACAATAACAAGATCACATACTTAGGAAGTAGCAGAGCCCATGGTAAAAGAGCAAAATTCCTCTTTTGTCCCTTCTGCCAATCCTTGCCTCAGAGATAATATGGCCATAAATGTGCATATCCTACCAGATCTTGTTTTTATGTCCTTGTAGCATAAACATGTAAAAATATATCATTTTGCTTTTCAAGAGGGTTATGTTGTTCTGCAACTCCCTTTTCCTACTTAACCCCATGACTTACAAATTTCTTTATATAACTATATATAGAATAACTACTTGTTTTTAACTGCCACCCAGTATTCCATAGTGTGTACCTTGTGAAGATATGTAGCAAGTATGTGCCTATGAGGTACCAGGACCCCTCCTCTGTGCTTCGCATGCATGTCTCATTTCATCCTTACAACCTGTGGTCACTCACATTTTCTCTACTTTAAAGATGAAGAAAGCAAGCATTTGAGAGGCTGAGGCAGGATGAACAACAAGAATTCAAGGCTAGCTGGGGCTACATAGTGAGACCTTGTCTAAAAATAATAACAATAATAACAGTAATAGTAATATATGGTGATAATAAAATAATGATGAAGAGGGCTGGGAGTTTAAACTGAATTGGTAGAGCACTTGCTTATCATGCACTAAGGCCCTGGGTTTGATTCTCAGCACCACCACAATAAATAAATAAATAAGAAAGTGAGGCTGGAGAGGTTGAGTCTTGCATTGCATTGGTCAATAATGGAAATGCCAGTGGTCCTATAAGATTATAATGGAGCTGAAAAATTCCAACCACCTAGTGATGTTGTAGCCCTTGTATCATCATTGTTTAACACATTATTCTTGTGTTGTGTGAACCTGGTAGAAACAAATCTACTGCACTGCCAGTTTAAAAGTTCAGTGCATACAATTAGGTACAGAACATAATATTTGATAATGATAATAAATGACTGTGTAACTGATTTATGTTTGTATTACAATGATAGGCCTTAAGTTTGTGTTTAGTGTACTGCCACTTGTGGGGGACAAAAAGTGTACTGTAGAACAGTGTGCCATGTTACACTGACAGCAGCTTGGCACCTCTCATGTTTACCATGTCTCTTGATTGCATCAAAAGGCCATATCAAGTGATTGACGTATGCTATCTACATTTGCATAAGTACCCTATGATGTCTGCACAGTGACAAAATTGCCCAATAGTGCATTTCTCAGGATGTATCACTGTCATTGAGTCATGTATGACTATATATTAACTGAGTGAGTGCCACAGTATTTGAACTGAGAGTTCACACTTTTGACCACTGCCCTCTTCCTATATTTTTTGTGGTAGTAGGGGGCTGAATCCAAGGCCTTTAGCATACTCTTCAAGTGCTCAACTGTTTAACTGCACCCCAGCCCCTTTTTTATTTTTAATCTTGAAACAGGATCTTGCTAAATTACTCAGACTGCCTCTGGTCTTGATTTTGCGATCCTCCTGCCTCCATCTCCCAAATCACTGGGATTATAGGTGTTCGTTCAGCTTGACCACTGTTGTTGCTGTTGTTGCTGCTCTCCTCCTCCTCCTCCTCCTCGTCCTGCTCCTGCTCCTCCTCCTCCTCTTCTTCTTCTTCTTTTGTTTGTTCATTTTTTGTTTTTTGAGATGGGGTCTCACTGTATAGCCCAGGCTGACTTGGAACTCACTATGTAGTCCAGGCCGGTCTCGAACTTGCATTGATCCTCTTGCCTCTGCCCTCCTGAGTGCTGGAATTACAGGCATGCACCATCATACCCAGCTGACTACTGCACTTCTGAGTGCCTTCCTAAACAGAAGAATTTAGTTAATTATTTCCTCTTTGGGAGCTATTTAGGTTGCTGCCACCTTTTCCTCATTAAAGCGAGCTGAGGCTGGTGCAATGGCACACCCTGTAATCCCAGTGACTTGGGAGGCTGAGGCAGGAGGATCATGAATTCTAAGCCAGAGGCAGCCTGCACAGTTTAGTGGGATCCTGTCTTAAAAAATTAAAAAGGGCTGGGGGTGCAGCTTGGTGGTAGAGCACTTGCCTAGCATGCCCTAAGCCTTGGGCTCAACCTCCAAGTCGTGCAGGAAGAAAATAAAAAAGATGTTGAAGTGAACACCCTTGTACGTGCCGCTTCATGCTTTCTAGAGTAGGTTCTGATGATGAACTTCTGAGTCAAAGGCCGATACTTTTTTTATTACATTTTTATTTCATTTTATTTTAATTAATTAATTAATTAAATTATTTATTTATTTTTGTGGTACTGGAGGTTGAACCCAGGGCCTCATGCATACTTTGCAAGCACCCTACCACTGATATGCACCCTCAGCCCAGTTTTCACTTGTTATCTTGAGGTAGGGTCTCGCTAAGCTACGGGAGGTTGCCTCTTCAAAAAGTGCTTTCTAACTTGTCTTCCTGCCAATGGGAGCTTCTTGGACCTCTGTAAAAAGCACAAAATTTGGAACATACCTGGGATTGCATCCTGCCTTTGCAACATGACTTGGGACAAGTCACTTTTTCTTGGACGTTTGTTTTCCTCCTTTATTAAAAAAAAAGGATAATAGGGCTTGGGATATAGCTTGGTAGTACTGTGTGTGCTTAGCATGCATGAGCCCCTACATTCAATTCCTAGCACTAGGAGAAAAAAAGACAGGAGAGAATGCCATTAGTATGCCTGGTACTCAGAAACTACTTAATAAACAGTCTCAATAAATTATACTCAATAAATAGTTCTGATTTAATTATGAAACATTAAACATTGTCACTCCTGGCAGATAGTCACCCTATTGGCACATTACCCCTGAGAAGATAACTCCATGATGTTGCCCACAGAACATGTTCCATGGGGCCACAAACATGAAGAAAGGCCCAAGTGCATCACAGACACTGGCCATGACATCATCAAGCCAGTGAAGCAACATAAGCTTCTTTCTGTGTTGAGACTTCTTGTGAGACAAAGTCCCTAACCTACTATTGGTCGATCAGGTCTTCTGTGACTTGCAACCAAGGTTTTTCTTCCTTCCTTCCTTCCTTTCTTTCTTTCTTTTTCTTTCTTTTTGCAGTGCTGGGGATCAAACTCAGGGCCTTGTGCGTGCTAAGCAAGCACTCTACCAGCCTTCAACCAAGAGCTTTCTTAGGCAATACTTTGACTATCCTCACTTTATAGCTGAGGAAACAGAGGCTGAGGCAATTCAATTGAATTGGCTGGAGGAAGGATTCAAGTCCAAATCTGTCGGATTCCAAAACATGAAGTTTCTTACTTCTAACCTCCCAAACACCAAGGAAAAGAAATTTGGGCCAGAGAAAAGTATGGCAATAAATTTTTAGCTAGGCATCTAGCTTCACAAAATAAAAGACTATAATTTTCCAGGATCCTTTGCAATTAGATGTGGCCATATGACTAAGTCTGGCCAAAGTGGTATAACTTGTGACCAGCACCACAGCAGATAGGTACAGCTGAGGAGTTCCCCTTGTTGGGACTTTCACTCAGATTAAACCGGGTCCATGGCTTCATCACAGAAAAGCATTTCAGGACAAGTTAGAGAGAGTGAGAGAAAGTTATAGAGTTTATTAAGTACATGCTTTAGAATACATGTGGCACTCAGAGAGGGAGAGGCATCCAAGACACAGATGAGGACTTACCCAGAGAGCAAAGAGGAGGAAGTCAAGAAGAGAGAGTGGCACATGTGTTCCCTCCAGCTTTATTTTTAACCTAAGACATATCTTGGGTCAGTCCTGGGCGCCCAGCTGGTGCCTAGGTGTGATGTAAGCCTAGAAAGTCCCCTGTCATAGGTTTGGGAGATGCCAGTAAGATCAAAAGAAGAAGTTCTATTGTTTAGGTTTTTCTATTGGAGGAACTTCCCTTTAGTAGAATGAGATTATACATTATATTGTTGTTGTTGTTAGGCACTGTGGAGTCGAGTCTGACTCATACAGACCCTACGTACAACAGAATGAAACACTCCCCAACGCTGTGCCATGCCCAGCACTATGTCAGTGCTCCTCTGCTATTCATAGGGTTTTCAATGGCTGATAGTTTCAAGGGTACGTTGCCAGGGCCTTCTCCTATTTTTGTGGTGGTAGGGATCGAACTTGGAGCCTCAGAGAGTGCAGAGCAGCACTCTACCAACTGAGCTAGACTCCAGCCCATACAGTGTATAGGTTTAAGAAAAGAGTCACAAGGAAGTTACCTGAGCATGTCTCAAAGAAGCACAGAATTACGGAAGGGAAAGTAAAACTTAAGGGTTACATACACTTTGACCCCAAGCATGTTGTATGGCTATTATAACATCTTCATTATTTAAAATATCTCTTCAAGAATAATGTCTCTATGCAGGCAGTCCTCACAGCATTCTCTTGGTAGTCGTGTCAAAAGTTCTTGATTCCCACGTGGTAAGATTCAAACCAGATCCTGGGGTGAAAGCTCTTTACCTTTCTATTTCCCTCAAATCTCCCTATCTTTCTACCCTGTCTCAGTGAGATGTGGTATATTTCTGAGATATTTGTGGGGGAAGCGTGCCATATCTTTCTTCTTCCTTTCCTTCCTTTCTTCGGCCTGGACTGAGGGTGTAATGGCTGGAATTAAAGCAGCCATGTTGGACTATGGGGTGATTTTGAGGGACGCCACACAGACTGGTACAATAGAGAGACAGACCTTCTGGGTTTCAGATGATAGCATGAAGCTGCCATATCAGTCCTGCACAGCCTACCTCCATGGGTGCCTCCTCATGCTTTGTACCTGAGAAATGGTATTTTTTTTCTCCCTTTATTGGTAAATGTTAGTGGACTACAGAGTAATACAGCATTGACTTTTTCTATTATGTAACCATTACATCACTTTTGATTACACTTTTATCAGCTTACAAGGTTTATGGAAACTTTTGACTAAAAAAACCCTGCCTTAGGGTCACCAGGCCCAAATGAAACATTTCTTCTTTAGTCTGCTTTTTTCTTCTTTTTTCTACTTAATGCTGCTGAATCTAATCTTTACTGACTCACCAGCACTGAGCTCCGGCATGAGTAGGTGATGCATTGCCGGTCACAAGGAAGTTATTGTCAGGCAGTAGGAGCGGAAGACATCTGGGAAAGTTTTCTTTTCATGTTACAAAGTGGCAGAAGGAAAAGAAGGGACTGTTCTTCTCCTTCTGGACATTATGGTAAAGATAAGATTATTTGGGCCTGGAGTAACCATCTTACAAGCATGCAGGGAGCCAATTTGGTGACAAAGCCAATAAATGAGGACAACAGAATGGAGAGAAAGGGAGAAGCTGGGCCCTGATGAAGGTAAAGAGCGGCCACTGAATTAATGTACCTGGAGCCCGCCTCCGTCCAGAATCTTACAAACATGAGATACTCGGTCGTTAAACACATTTTTCATTGGGATTTAGGTTATTTGTGGCAAATTTCTGGTGACAGCAGAATGATAAGGCCCTGGGTGTGGCACCTGGAGTTGAGGCCAATATGAAGTGCAGGTAAAGGCCATGGATGATCAGGAGAACAAGGAATCAGGAAGCCAAAGTGGAGGATGGGCCAACCTCATGGAATGATAATTGCCCAAGGAGTTGGCAGGGGTTGGGAGAGAGAGGAAGAGCATGAGGTGGGAGCCAAAGTCCTGGGTAAATGGAGAAGGGGTGTGGAGAAACAGCAAAGCATGAAGCTGTAAAGAGCTGGCGTTTTGATTTAAAGAGGAATAATATATCAATCAAGATAGTTGTGGTTTTAAGGAAGAAAAAGGAATACAGCCACTTAGATCTCTCCTATTGAGTGAAGAGTGTGTGCAAGTCTTCAGGCAGTTCTTTTTTCCTGTATTCTTTAAATGGGGTTGTCTTTTACTCAGTGACTCATAGGCATTCTTTTCTGTTTGTTTTGGGTTTTCTTTGGGGCATCTTTCTTTTTTCTCTTTTCTTTCTTTCTTTCTTTCTTTCTTTTTTTTTTTTTTGTTGTTGTTTTTTTGTTTTTTGAGACATGATTTTGCTAGGTAGCCTAGGCTGATCTTGAACTTGCATGTAGCCCAGGCTGGCCTCAAACTCATGATCCTCCCGCCTCAGCTTCTTGAGTGCTGGGATTACAGGCAAGCACACCAACACTGGCTCTCTTTACGTATTCTGGACATGACTGTGGTCAGATGTACATATTGCAAATATCTTCTGTCTATCGCTTGTTTTTCACTTTTAAATGAACACTTGTTAATATCACATCCAACTGGTTGTGAAATTATTTTTCACTATGGCTTTGTGTTTCCTTGATTAAGGGTAAAGGAGGAGTATGTCCTTTGACAACCACAGCAATCGAACCCTGGTCCTTTTTCTTCTTTATAGACTCCCACAGAGCCTAATACAGGCTCAGTACTCAATGTTGTTGTTAGGTACCATCAAGTTGAGTCCAGTTCATAGTGACTCTATGCACAACAGGATGAAACATTACCCAACACTGTGCCATGCACATGATCTTTTTATGTTTGAGCCCACTGCTGCAGCCATGGTGTTTCTTCTCATTTTGAGTTGTGCCACATCAGCAAAAGGAGGTCCCAGGGGCTTTACTCCATTCCCATCAGTAAGGCTGACTCTACTTTGAGGAGGCAACTCTTCCTCAGTCATTTCTTGAATGCCTCTAGTCTAGGGGGCCATTTTCCAGCACTATATTTGACAGTGTTTCTCTGCTGTTCATAGGGTTTTTAATGGCTAAATGTTTTGGGAGTGGGCCGCCAGGTCCCTCTCCCTAGTCTGTCTGAGCCTGGAAGCTCACCCACAGTGACTGCAACAATGAGCTCAAACATCAAAACATTATGTGCATGGCACAGTGTTGGGTAGTGTTTAGTTCTATTATACATAGGGTTGCTCTGAGTTGGACCCAACTCCACAGCACCTAACAACAACAACAATATGTATGCAAGTATATGAGCATATGTATTTGTGTGGGATGGTGGTGTGCATATTAATGTGTGAGGGTTTATATGCTTTTGTGTGTATAAACACACACATGTTCACTAAGTGGAGCTCCAGGGCCAGGACTTTGTCTTATTCTTTTGTGTCTTTGCAGCTGGCACTCTAAAATAAGTGTGTGATGTGGTGTAGTGGTGGGGAGTAAGGTGGGGGTTTTACCAGTAGGGATTGTGAAGTCAGACACTATTGGTGCCTCCTGTGGGCAAAGCACCATTGTAAGTCTTAGGTTTTGTTTTGTTTTGTTTTGTGGGGGGTTGAAACCATGGCCTTGCACACAATTTGCAAGTGCTCTGCCACTGGGCTTCATAGCCCATTTTTATTTTTTATTTTCAGTTAGGGTCTAACTAAATTATTTAGGGTGCCTCTAGCCTCAAACTCACGATCCTCCTGGCTCTGCATCCTGAGTTGCTAGAATTACTGGCTTGAGCCACTGTCCCTGGTATCAGTTTTTCATCTGTAAAATGGATAGCATTGCAGCACCTATCTTTTAGGGAGATTAAACAGATTAGAATTGCAGAGCATAGTAAGTACTCAGTAAATGTTAACTAGTATCCTTATGCTCAGTTGGCAGTGTTGCTGCATACTCTCTGAACACCCAGGTTTGATCCCTAGCACCACAAAAAACAGGAGAAGGATCCATTCCTGAAGCAATCCGGAAACAATCAGCCACTGAAAACTCTGAGTGCTGCTATGAGTCACACCCGACTCAATGGCATCTGACACGAGTATCTTTATACCAGTGTCACTACCAATGAGCCCTTCGAAATAAGTCAAAGACCACTCACTAGCAAGGTCTACGAAACTTTTCGGAGCCTGCGTTTCTTCCATGGGAGGGAGCCACAGCCGCTTTTCGCCTGTCTCCTAGGGCAGCTGGGACATTGACAGATCGCAGTGCTACAAAGCCCGCCCAACGGGAGGGAGGGGTTAGCACTGTCGCAGGCTGAAGCCAAAGCTGGGAGTGGGGTGCCCTCGTCTGGCAGAGTGCGGTAAAGGCGAATCCAGCCTGACAAAAGCTGACCTTGGAAGTCCAGGGGTGTACTAAGAATTCCGTGTTATGGACAAAGGAAGACGGGCAGAGGGGCAGCAGGGCATGGAGAGGATTCTTATAGCTCCCTAGCTAGAAGCCCCTGCTTCCATTCTTGTTTGCTAAAGTCTTCTTCTCTTAGAGTCCGCTCTAGGGACGCGCTACTCACCCCTCTCCGCCCCCCCCCCCCATTGTCAGAACATCTGCATTCATTTTCCATTCCTCTCTCCGTGGGGTTGTCATTTGAGTAGTAAGGGGGAGGGGAAGCATCCCCGATCTTTTGACTCCTACGGTCCTTGGATTGGGATTTTAGCCACTATTAGGATAAAAGTATGTGAAAGCCCAGGCTCCAATGGGAAGTGACGCCAGAGGCTATGCAGCTCCATTGGGGCAGCTGCATCCTCAATCGGGACATTAGAGACTTGGACTTAGGGAATCTCCTACCCCAGAGACATCCAGGACTGTGGGCTGAAGCCACGAGTCCTGGGCAGATACCTGGGAACATTCATTCCACAAATACTGTGTACTTTTTTTCTGTGTGCCAAGTACTGAGCACGCATTGGGAATACAGTAGGTAGCGAACCAGACACATTCCTGACCCTCCGGGAAGTAGGTTCAGACGCATAATCAGACAATTTCCCACGCACATGTCATGAGTAACTCACCCTTAGACACCCATACACAGCCCCTACACTCATTCTACAGGTGGAAACGCGCAGCTAGTGAGGGACCTTGTGTGGTATTGCTCCTCCTAGGGGACAGGCGTGTTAGGGGCCAGGCGCCAGCAGCTCCTGGGACTCTGACCGCCCTCTGGTTACCCACAGCACAACAGTCTGGGATGAGAAGGGCTGAGGGGGAAGGGGGAGCCCTTTTTCAGGGTCTCCAAGAAGTCTCCCCACTTCTGTACTTAAGCACGGTGGTGACATCAAAGTGGACCCACCTGGGAAGGGGGCATGGGAGAGAGGGGGGAACACGGCTGGGAATAGGGGCAGAACGGTAGTGTGGATGGATGGGGGGTAGGTTCCAAACTGTATAATCCAGACCTACTTCCAGCAGCAGGAACCTACTTTGCACTTTGCAGCTGCCCAATTAATCCACAATGGAGGCGCTGGACTGAGGGAGGGGTAGCGCGGCTGTTGCAGCTGCTGCAGCTGGGACTGCCAGGAGAAGCCTGAGGCCAGTGGGCAGGCTCCTGTCCTCTCTCCGCCCAGTGCAGGACCCTAGTGTCTGCAAAAGCAAACAAGGGAAGGACAGTTGCAAAGGGTGAGAGGAGGAACCCAATCAGGCTCTTCCTAGGGATTGGGTACCCTGTGGTCTGCCCAGAGTCGCCAGTAGAACATGGAGTTGGAGCAGGAATGCCTAACAGTCATTTGTCAGCTGTGCTTTTCAACCAAGTGGATGTCCCTCCCCTCAGAAAACGTTGTTAGCAGTTCCTTGGGTATCCAGGCTGATTTTTTTTTTTTTTTTTTTTTGCACATATAGGCAACTACTTTAACTGCATATTCCTTTTTCTTTTACACAAATAATAGCATACCCTTCTGCACGTTGCTTTTTCTTCATGTAACATATGTTGAAGAATGTTCCATATTAATAGGTAAACATCTTTTTTTTTTTAAATGGTTGCCTCAATGTTCAACCATGAGGATTTTACCATTATTTAACGAGTCTTTTGCTGAACAACATTTAGTCCGTTTCCAATCTTTGGCCTTACATGTCATTTCACTCACATGTGTGTACATCTTTGGGATAAATTCCCAGAAGTGGAACTGCTTAGTCAAAGGGTGCATGAGTTTATAATCTTGTTAGCTATTACCTCAATGTAGTTTATAAAAGTTTTCCAAATGCAATGTCTGAGGGAGGCTGTTTCCTCACAGCCTCACCAAAAGTGTATAATCACACTTTAAAATTTTTATCCATCTAATAGTAAATTTAAAATTCATTATTCAAAAGCTGATAGACTGGAAAGGAGAAACAAATAAATCCACAAGTATAGTGGGAGTCTTCAACACTTGGTTCATCAATTGATAGAACAACTAGAAAAAAAAAGCCTCAGCAAGGATATAGAACTCAGCAACACCATCAATCAACAGTATCTAACTGATATCTGACTACACCCAAAGAGAGCAGAATATACATTTGTTTCAAGAGCTCAAAAAACATTGCAAGATTAACCACATTATGGGTCATAAAACAAATCCCAACAAGTTGAAAAGAACTGAAATCATACAGAATGTGTTCTCTAACCACAATGGAATCAAACAAGAAATCAACAGCAGAAAAATAATGGGAAAGTCTCCAAATCCTTGGAAACTAAACAATACTTCTAAATAGTCCTTAGGTAGAAAATGAAGTCTGAATGGAAATTAAAAATAAACAACAATAACAAAAAGACCATACTGAACTGGTGTAGGTGGCTTGGCACTTAGGCGGCTGAGGAAGGACAGTGAGTTCTAGGACAACCTGGGCCATATGGTGGGATCTTGCTCCTTCCCCCCAATTGAACTGAGTGAAAATGGAAGTACAACATATTAAAATTTGTGCTAAGGCAGTGCTGAGAGGGAAATTTATAACACTAAATGTACACAGTAGGAAAAAAGTCTCAAAAGTCTCAGATCAATAATTTAAGCTCTCATCTCAAGAACACAGAAAAAAGCAGAGCAAAATGAACATAAATGTAAGCAAAGGGAAGGAAATAATAAAGAGCAAAAATCAATGAAGTTGAAAACCGAAAAATATAGAAATTCAAGGTAGCCGGGTGTGCTTGTACATGCCTGTAATCCCAGCAATGCGAGAGGCAGTGGCAGGAGGATCACAAGTTTGAGACCAGAGGCAGTCTGCATAATTTAGCCAGACCCTGCCTCAAAAAGTAAAAAGAATGGGCTGGGGGTGCAGCTCAGTGATACAGCACTTGCAAAGCATGCCAGCGCGAGGCCCTGGGTTCAACTCCCAGTACCGGAAAAAAAAAAAAGGAAATAAACGTAAAAGAGCCAGTTCTTTGAAAAGGTCAGTGGAACTGACAAACCTTTATGAAGATTTTTATTTTATATTTTAAATGGTACATGGGAGTTAAACCTAGGTCATTCATAGCAAGTATCCTGTAACTCAAAAATTGAACTCCTAAACATTTATCCTGGAAAGATGAAAACTTCTGTTCACACAAAAACCTGTACATAAATATTGATAGCAACATTATCTGTAATAGTAAAAAACTGGAGAAAAATGAAGAATTCCAAGTACTATGACAGTAGAAACACCCAGGGAACTGCTGGGGGAGAGAGCTGATCAGGAAAGGGTAACATTCCAGCTTGGTCTTAAAAGACCAATAGCATGGGGCCGGGCGCAGTGGCACATGCCTTTAATCCCAATAGTTTGGGAGGCGGAGGCAGGAGGATTACAAATTCGAGACCCTCAGAGGCAGTCTTCGTAATTTAGCAAGACCCTGTCTCAAGAAGTAAAAAAAAAAAAAAGGGGGGGGGCTAAAGGTGCTCAGTGGTCTAGTACTTGCAAAGCATGCAAGTGCGAGGCCCTGGGTTCAACCCCCAGTACCCCACCAAGGAAAAAAAAAAGATCGTAGCATGGAAAGGGTATCCCAGGAATATTGAGAAATACATCAGCAAGAGAGAAGTCTTTTCTAGATTTAGGGGGTCTAGTGCAGTTGCAGAGGGGCAAGGAGCTAGAGGCCTTGGGACCTTTGCATGTTGGGATAGGGGTGGGCACACACTGAAAGACCCAGATGTTATTTAAAGAGTAGTTAAACAATTGGTGTATGTATGTCATGGAATATTACTCAGCAACAAAAAGGAAGGGTCTATTGATAAATGCAGGAACCTGGAGGACTCTCCAGAGAACTACGCTAAACAATAAAAGCCAATCCTAATAGGATATATAGTGTATGATTCTATTTATATAATATTCTTGAAACAACAAAATTATAGGAATGAACCACAGATGAATAGCTGGCAGGGGTTAAGGGAGCAGAAGAGAAGTGACTGGATATTAAAAGGCATCAAGAGGGATCCTTGAAGTGAAGGGACTATTCTGTATCTCAAATGTACCATTGTTAATATTCTGGTTGTGATATTGTACTTTAGCCATATGCCAGCATTTTAGAATAAAAAATGAATAGAAATAGAAGGTCTAGCATTTTCCTACTATTAATCAATGGATTTTCATTTGTTTGTGTGTGATGGGATTAATTGTAGGGCTCTAACACTGAGCTACAGCCCCAGAACTTTAAAAAATTTTTATTTTGAGACAGGGTCTCACTAAGTTGCACAGGCTGCCCCTAGCCTTGAAACTGCCATCCTCCTGCCTCAGTCTCCTGAGTTGCTGGGATTATAGGTGTGAACCACTGCATCTGGTTGAATGGGCAGTCTTTTGATCGTGGTGGTAAATGTTTACCTACTTTGTAGGGAACTGTGGCAATAGGAAAACAGTGGTTATGTGTTGGGGGGGAGTTGTTTCATTTATTTATTTATTTAAAATGCTGGCCAGAAAAAAATGTGGAACGCTTCACGAATTTGCATGTCATCCTTGCACAGGGGACATGCTAATCTTCTCTGCATCATTCCAATTATAGTATATGTGCTGCTGAAGTGAGCACTGCATTTGTTTTTGTTTGTTTGTTTGAGAAAAGATCTCACTATGTAGTCCAGTCTGGCCTGGAACTCTCTATGTGGCCCAGGGTGGCCTCCAACTCACATCAATATTCCTGACTCAGCCTCCTGAGTGCTGAGATTACAGGCATGCACTCCCATGCTCAGTGGCTATGTAGTTTTAAGGAGGGGGAAAATCTGGGCATATTTGTGTTTTCAAAAGATTACTCTGGTTATAGGGTGGGGATGGATGAGGTACAGCTGGACTGAATGCTTGGAGACCAGTGAGGAGGCAGGTGCACTGGTCTAGGTGAGAGATAGTGAAGGAGTGAATCAGGCCATTAGCCACAGGATGGAGGGAAGAGGATGAATTGGATTGGAGAGGATTTTTTTTTTTCAGTACTGAGACTTGAACCCAGGGCCTCATGCTTGCATGCTTTGCAAGTGCTGTATCACTGAGCTGCAACCCCAGCCCATTTTTTTTTTTTAACTTTTTGAGACAGGGTCTGGCTAAATTATGCAGACTGCCTCTGGTCTCAAACTTTCGATTCTCCTGCCTCTGTCTCCCAAGTCACTGGGATTAG
This sequence comes from Pedetes capensis, assembly GCA_007922755.1. NCBI lineage: Eukaryota > Metazoa > Chordata > Mammalia > Rodentia > Pedetidae > Pedetes > Pedetes capensis. Next base: position 127,950 of record VMDO01001633.1, on the reverse strand, counting down.
AGGTGTGTGCCACTGCACCCAGGCACGGATTTGAGAGCTTTTTTTTTTTTTTTTTTGGAGGGTTTGGGAGTTCAACCCAGGGCCTCACATATACTATGCAAGTGCTCGACCACTGAGCTGTGCCACCAGCCCATTTTCTATTTTTTCTTTTGAGATATGGGGTCTTGCCAAGTTGTGCAGGCTGCCTCTGGCCTCAAACTTGTGATCCTCCTGCCTCAGCCTCCCCAGTCGCTGGGATCACCAGGATGCACCACCATGCCTCATCTGAAAGCTCTTTTTATGATTAAGTGGACAGTTACTGGTCAAAAGGAAGTACCACCCAATCAATGAAATGAAACACACAAGAGATACTGGGATAGGATTAGGGTGCCTACATCCACTTTTTTCATTTATCATTGTAGTGGACGTCTAGCCAATGAAATTAAAAAAATAAATAAAGATGTCAGAATTGGAAAATAAGACACAGAATTCATTATTCACTCATGATATGATTATGTATATAGCCAATACCAAAGAATTTGTAGACAAGAGTTCATTACGGCTGATAAACAGATTAATCTGCTAAAAGAAGTTCATTTCTATACATTGGCTACACAAATAAAGATGAAAAGTTTTTTGGAGACAGGGTCTTATAGTCACCAATTAGCTCACTGGGGTTCTTTTTTTCTACTGCCATAGAAATTATGGGTAGGCAAGAAGTCCTTCAAATGCTGGCCTTAGGCAGCAGTTGTGTCCCTTGGCATTTGACAGCAGTGAGCACTGACAGCAGATAGGTGGGTGCAGCAGAAGTGGCACCTTATAGTGTTACAGCTCTTACACAGGCCAAGGAGGTCAAGACCCCTCACCTCTTCAAGTGTTATAATTCCTTTATAGGTTCAGGAGGTGGCAACTCCTAAGCCCATAGTGCTATAGCTTTTAGGCAGTCCCAGGAGGCCAGGATTCCTCAGCCCTCCACAGTAGCTGGCATTGCAGCTTCTGTATGTTGTTGTTAGGTGCCATCAAGTCAGTATCTGACTCATAACGATCCTACATACAAAGGGAAATACTATTGTCACTGCTTCTCTGCTGTTCATAGGGTTTTCAGTGACAGATTGATTTTTGGGAGTGGGTTGCTAGTCTGTCTCCCAAGCCTACAGCACCTGGTATTCCCAGGCAGTCTCCCATTCAAGTACTAACCAGGCCCAACCCTGCTTAGTTTCTGAGATCTGATGGGATCGGATACCACAGAGCTACTGCTGCAGGCGCAGCTTCTGTATAGGGTTAGGTAAAGGGATTCCTGAGCCCTAGATGACAGCTGGTGTTGTAGCTTCTCGGCAGGACTTCTCTGCAGGACTGGGTAACAGGATTTCTCGGTCCTAGACAGTGGCCAGTGTTACAGCTTCTGGGCCTAGTGTGTCTGAGACCCTTGGTCCTAAAGACTTGGCAGCTCTCAGAACTCTTTCAGCTACCAGGACCTAGAGTTCGTTCATTGGTTCGTTGGTTCATTAATTCATTCCCCCCCCCCCCCCCCCCCGCTTCCTTCCTCTTTCTTCTTTTCTCTTTCTTTCTTTTATGGTGGTACTTGGGGATTTGAACCCAGGGCCTTGTGCATACTTTGTAAGCACTCTACCACTGAGATGCACTCCCAGCTCCTTTTTAATTTTTAATTTTGAGTCAAAGTCTTACTAAGTTATTCAGGCTGCCTCTAGTCTTGAACTTGTGATCCTCCTGCCTCTGCCTCCCAAGTTGTTGGGATTACAAGGGTTCACCATCATGCCCAGCTGAAGTTTCTCTTTTTCTGACTCTTTTCAGCCTTTTCTCTCTCTTCTGTCATCCCTTCTTCCTGTCCTGTTGCTTTCTCAAACTATTTAACTGCCTCTTATTGCTATGGCCACTGTCACCACCATTCTAGAGGAAGCAATCATGGCCCTTCTGTTGCTGCTGCTGCTGGGTGCTGGTCTTCCAGTTCCACCTCTTCTGCTCTCAAGCAGTCAGCTGCTTTATTGCTTCTGCAGCTCGAATTCTGGCTGCTCTGCTGTTTCTGCCACTGCTGCTCCACTGTCTCTGCCATTCCTCGCTGCTTCTGTTATTGCTATTCTGCTATCTCTGCTGCTTCTTTCTTCATGTTATGAGTACAGCCCACACTACTAGAAGTAGGCAAAGACTATGTGAGAGAAGCCTTTTCTTGGGCTTAATATTGTGACACCAGTGGGCAGCACAGGAGGGTATCTCCTCGCTAGCTTAGTGCCATTGAGCTGAGAAGACTACTTATATAGCCAGAGTAGGGGAGTTAGCACCAATCACATAAATGAAGGCATGCATTTACAACAATTACAGCAGCCCCTCTCCTGGGCCACCAGGAGAAGTGTTCTCCCTCTGAGCTGGGTAGGTGGCAGGGTCATCCAGAGTTCACTGAGGCTTGTAACAGAAAAAAAGCCCAGTGCAAATTGCAAATGGTTTGAAACAGCCCACACCAATGTTTCCTTGTAGGAGAATAAGCAGCAGAAGGAGCACGTACAGCAACAATGAAAAACTCTTATCATTAACACTGATTCTAACAGTGTATTAATAATACTGCATACCCAGTGCCCCAAAGAGAGGTTAATCCCCCAACCCAAATCTATCTCATTGCTGCGTAGCCCAGGCTAGCCTCCAACTCATTATGTAGCCCATGCTGGCCTTGAACTAGTGATCCTTGGCTTAAAAAATGATTTTTTTTTTTTTACTGGAGTGGGGGAGAACCCAGGGCCTTGAGCATACTTTGCAAGTGCTCTACCACTGAGCTGCACCCCTAGTTCCTTTTTTATTTTTTATTCAGAGACAGATTCTCACTAAATTACATAAGCTGCCTCTGGCCTTGAACTTGCAATGTTTTTGCCTCCACCTCCAGAGCTGGGGAAAAAAAAAAAAAAACAAAGAAAAAAATATTAGAATGATAAATTTAAGGCAATAATGGCAGCACATGTCTGTAATCCCACTGATCAGGAGGTGAAGGCTGGAAGATCACAAGTTCTATGCCAGCCTGGGCTATGTCACCCTGTCACCTCCCACCCAAGAAAGATTAATTCAAAATAACACAGGTGGATGGGGGTTAGCACAGTGGTAGACCTTGTGTAGCATGTGTGAGGCCCTGAGTGCAATCCCCAGCACTACAAAAATAAATGAATAAATAAATAAATTTAAAATAAATCTAAGAAAATACATTCAGGACGTGGGCTGGAGATCTAGTTCAGTGGTAGAGTGCTTGCCTAGCAGGTGCAAAGCCCAGGGTTTGATCCCCAGTACCAAAAAGATTAAAAAAAAAAAACCCTAGAAAATATATTCAGGACCTGTGGAAAAAAATGTAGAATTCCATCAAAAGACATCAAAGATTAAATAAATGAAGAAAACCTCCATGTATATTATATCATGCTAATTGATTAGAATAGTCAATAATGTAAAGATGTTGTCTTTCTCCCCCCAAAATTTACATAATAATACAATTCCAACAAAAATCTTTCCTAGTTTTTTTTTTCTCTAGAACTTGACAAGGTAGTTCCAAAAGTATATGGATATGTGTCTGTGACAGTTAAAGCACTCTTGAAGAATAGGGTGGGGGGGAATGTCTCTGCCAGATATGACTTATTACAAGCTCTAGTAATTTTGACAGTATAGGTTTGGTGTAGACCAATACCATGGAACAGAGAGTGCAGAAACAGACCCAAATATTTATTTTTATATATTTATTTTTGCAGTACTAAGGAGTTGAACCTGTGGCCTCACACATACTTTGCAAGTGCTCTATGACTGAGCTGTATCCTCAGACCAATTTTGTTTTTTATCTTGAGACAGTGTCTCACTAAGTTATGCAGGCTTCCTTGGCCTCGAACCCAAGATCCTCCTGCTTCTGCCTTCTAAGTCATTGGTATCATAAGCATGAGCCACCACACCCAGTCAGACCCAAGTATTTAAGGACACTTATCTTTGTTTTTACGGTGCTGGGATGGAACCAGGGACTTGTACCTGCTAGGCAAGTTTTCTACCATTGAGTTATACCCCTAGCCCATTCATGGACACTTAATCTATGATACAGATGATACTGCAGGTCATGGGGGAAGGATATACTATTCAATAAGTGATGCTGGGGAATCACTGAGAAAGGGAGCAAGGAGGTGGGGCAGTGGGAGAAATGGGGACAGGTATAGATAGCCTGAGGGGGTGGGAGAATCCCTTGATAAATGTTAAAGGGTCTTCAAGTGGCCAATTAAAACCACACAGAAATACATTTCTGTTTGTTTTTATTTTGTGGCGCTGAGGATTGAACCCAGGGTCTCACACATGCTAGGCAAGCGCTCTACCACTGAGTTATACACCCAGCCCCCAGAAATACATTTTCACACCTATCAGTTCAACAAAAATTTATGTCAGACAATGACAAGTGTAACAGGCATGTGGAGCAACCAGCCCTCTCAGGCATTGCTGGTACGATGATAAACTATAAAACCACATTGGAAGGTAATTGGCAACATCAAGGAAAGCTAAAGATGCACTTTTAGCCCAGAAACTCCACTCCTAGGTACACTTATGGCACAGAGAAACAAACTCATGGGCCTGAGGAGATAAGCACAGAAACGTTCATTGCTTCATATATATAATACAATCTGAACATTAGCCAAACAGAAGAAGATAAATAAATCATGCTAAATGTACAATGAGAGGTGAGGTTTAGCTCAGTTGGTAGACTGTCACTCTGCACTGAGGCCCTGGGTTTGATCCCCAGAACTGCAAAAATGGGAGAAGGACATGGCAGCCCATTCCCAAAATACAATCCCCAAACAATCAGCCATCAAAAACCCTACGAGGGTTGCCATGAGTCAGACAAGACTCAATGGCACCTAACAACAAATATACAATGAAATACTACAGGCAGTAAAAATGAATGACTATCTGCATGACTCTTCCAAACATGCTTACAGAAAAAAAGCAAGTAGCAGAAGGGTAAGTAGGGTTGATATCACTCATATAGTTTTTCTCCCTTTTGGATTTTTGAGACAGTCTTGCCATGTTGCCAGCTGGCCTTAAACTAACTATGCAGTCCAGGGTGGCCTTGAACTTTTGGTGATCCTTCTGCACAGCCTCGTGAATGCTGGGATCATAGGTGTGCACCACCAAGCTCAGCTTTTATAAAGGTTTTAAACACAGACCAAATTCTAATTGTTTAATGATCTATACATATTAATTGCTCCATATATATAATTAAAACCACACATATGTAGAAAAAGCACAAAGAAGTGCATGCAAAATTACCTGGTTACTCGGGGATGGGGAAAGGTCTGGTACGTGCTAGGTGTTTGACATAGTGCAATTTTAATTGTAATCTGTGTTAGTGGGCAGCCCAGGGAAGCAGGAGGTCAGGAGGTCAGCAGCAGGCAAGTCCTTCCCCAGGAGCAGAAATTACCTCCTTCTCCTCAGCAGCCCATACTTTGGTTTGTCTGTGTTACCTGACTGTTGTTGTCAGGTGCTGACGAGTTGGGTATGACTCATAGCGACCCTATGTACAACAGAACAAAACACTCTCCATATAGAATAATTTATACGAGACACAGAAATAATAGTATGGAATACAGAATAAGTTTATTAAAGATAAAGAAGATAGTACATCTTCCAGAAATGAAGGTGGAGAGTAGTAAAGGGCTACTGCTGCATTGAGCCAAGGTCAGCTGTGAACTTTATAGTGGCAGTGGAGCCTTCAGGAGAAGGAAAGAAGCATTTTACAGGAGGCCTGTGCCCAAAATGTGTCAATGGATTCCCAGTGTCTTCAAAGGATTGGGCTCAGAGGTAGGCTTTTTAAAAGGTTAGAAATCCAGGCAACTAGCAGAGGGAAGCAATGATTGGAGAAAATGGGATGGGGAGGATGGTCAACGTGGATGGATGAAGAGGGAAAGTCGATCTCAATGTAAACAGAACAACTTCATGAGTACATTGGAAAAATAGGGGAAGATGACCTTAATAAGCATTTGAGTTTTACCACATATTAGCCATAAGGCTCCATAAACCTTGTGGGTTGATGAAAGTATTGCCAGAAGTGAGGTAAAGTATGCATAATGGAAAACGCCAATGCTATATTACTCTGTACCCCATCATCATTTACTAATAAAGGAAAGAAAAGAAATAAAGGAAATAAATAAATAAATAAATCATTGGTCTTGATAAGGGAGTGGAATCCACTAACCAGTCTTTTTTGATAGTTCAGGGTGGTGTATGTCTCACAGTCTTATCATCCTTTCTGGATGAATGTGGAAGTGAGTAATTTTACTTGTTTCCTTCTAGTAAGCATGCCTTTGTAAGGGTATTATCGATCAGGGGAGCACTGACCACCAGACCAAAGCCTTTGCCCCACAGGAGACTCAGAATGATATTCATATTACAGGTAGCTGGGAAGCACATGGCTAGGCTCCGAGGGAGCTGACTGCTTAGCCCTCTATTCCCTTCCTTTCTGCCAATTATTCTCTAACAATCTGCGTGGTAGATATCTTTTGGCCCATTTTACAGCTGAGAAAATTCAGATTCAAGGAAGTGAACTGACGGGAGTTTCAAAGTTCTGTTTAGTTTCGACTTTGGATCCAGTGGCTAAAGGAACAGGAGAGAGAATGGCCTTGGCTCGCTCTCAGGCCTCGCCCCTGGATCCCTCCAATACCAAAGGTCGAAGGCGCGCTCCCGGTGAAATTTATGTTCTGCTTGGCAGGATCGAAGTCCAACCCGGCCCCGCCCACGGGCAACGGGCTCCGCCCACGACGGCTCAGCCCCAGCGGAATTCATGAATATGCAAGTAAGAGGAAGATATTTAAAGACGCCGGCGCCACAGTCCTGCCTCACGCCACCCGCCGGGTGCTGGCCCCCAGTCTGAGGCCCGGCCCCCTTCGCCTGTGTCCATCACTGCGTGCCGACGCGCCGCCAGCATGTCGGACAAACTGCCCTACAAAGTCGGTGAGTCCCAGGACGTGCAGCCTACCGTGGTTTCTCCGCGCTCTCCCGGGGCTTGGACGGGGCGGCAGCCAGCCGCGGGGCGTTCAGGACCCCTGGAATCGCAGGTCGGCGCGCGCGGGGCCGCGCAGGGCCGCCTGGGGACTGGAGTCCTTGCCTCGCGGCGAGCGGGTCGTGGGAGGCGGCCGCGGACTACAAATCCCGGCGTGCTCCGCGACCCGCGCCTGGTGCCGCTGCGCGGGCTGCGAGCCGGGGTCCGGCGGCGAGTTACTCGTGAGCTGCAGGGCCGGAAGGGAGAGCGCACCTGGCCGTGACCTGAAGCGGCTGATCCGGGCGCGAGCAGGCCCTGCAGTACCTGGGCCCTGCTTCCTGGCCAGCTACGTGGTCCCCAGCTAGGGCCTACCGCGCTCAGTGGTTATTGTAGGGCAGGAGAGGGCACTGGTGCCCCGAGTGCGTGTTCGGAGAGGCCTGAAAAGCCAACCCCGGGGGGCAGAACTGGTCCGCGTGCACCCGGCACTTTGGGCTACGCAGCCTCTGGGGTCACCCACCTAGCCAGCAGGGTCACTTTTGCAGAGTCACAAAGAAAATTTGGAACGGTTAGAAAAATCCTTCCTGTTGCACTGATGGAAGGCTGACAGTAAACGTTCATTGCGCAGTTTTTCTTTCCTTTATTTTTTGTGGTTCTGGGGGTTGAACCCACGCCCTCACACATACTTTGTAAGTGCTCCACCGCTGGCCTGCACCCCCGGCCCAAATATTTTTTTAATTTTGAGAAGGTCTCGCTAAATTACTCAGGCTGCCTTTGGCCTCGAACTCACGATCCTTCTATCTAGGCCTATCTCAGTGGTAGGGATTACAGCCATGCGCCACCGCGCCTGCCCCTCCTTAAGCGTTTACTGTGGGTGGGCACTACCTTGTAACTTTTTTCTAGATTAACCCATATTACCCTCACAGCTGTGTGGGGTAGCACTGTTCTCGTTTTACTATGAGAATCCTGAGACACAGAGGTCCTTTGTTCACACCCTTACACCTGAGACGGAGTGGAGCAGAATTTGAACCCAGGACATCTTGACTTCCCTGAGCACAGCCTTTTCGTCACTATATGCAAGGCAACACACTTGGAACAACACTTAGGAATTTTCAGCAGTCAGTTCAGGCTGGCTAGCAGCTTTTAAAATAACTTAAAGACATCATTAAACTAGAGAAAGACCAACATTTATGGAGCCCCTGCTGAATATCTGGTGATTTGTGTGTGTTTAAAGAATTTTTTTCTCCTATATTGAGGGGTTGAACCTAGGCCTTGCACATACTTTACAGGTGTTCTGCCAGTGTGCTGCACCCTCAGCCCATTTTCTGTTCTTTGTTTTGAGTCAGGGTCTTGCTAAATTGCACAGGCTCCCTCTGGCCTCGAATTTGCAATCCTTCTGCCTCAGCGTTATGAGCCACTGGGATTACAGGTTGCACCTCCGTACTGGGCCAGAATAATTTTTATAGAGATGGACATTCTCCAATTACACTGCGGAAGGGACTTGCAAAGATTCTGTTGAAATAGTAGCTAATCAAGTAGCCACCAGAGTAGATTATTGTGCCCATTGTACAGATGATGAAACTGAAGCCTAGGAAGTTTAAGTCAAGGTCACATCAGTAGAAAGGGTGAAATGGGGGCTTGTCATCCTGTGGAGATTGGTGGGTCAGGCTTGGGGGCATGGGTTGTGTGGGTGGAGACGGCTGGATTTGGAGGGAGGAAGCAAATGTCTGTCACGGAGGGCATGCTGTGTGCCAGACCCTTCCCATTTGTCATCTTGTGTCATCCTTGGGGTGCATAATAAGGTTAGGGATGGTTGTCCTCACTTTACAGGTGAAGGAATTGAGGTTTGAGAGGGTCTTGCTGTTCCTCTTGACAGGTATTTTTGAGACTTATGCAAGCCCTGATGTTGTTGTTAGGTGCCGTTGAGTCGATATCCGACTCATAGCAACCCTCATAGGGTTTTCAATGACTGACTGTTTTCGGGATTGCCTTGGGAGTGGATTGCCAGGCCCTTCTCCCATTTTTTTGTGGTGCTAGGAATTGAACTCAGGACCTCAGAGACTGAAGCACAGCACTCCACCAGCTGAGCCAAATCCCAGCCCTATGCAAGCCCTGAAGGGTACCCAAAGTCCCAGAGCTTGGAGCACCTTCTGGACCCTTGGAGTTGAGGGTTCTGTAGAAAACTCAGACTGGTAGAGCTGCCATGATGGCACTGAAAGAATTATTTTTAGCTAGTTGGACAGGTGGTAGTAGAAGGGGTGGAATTCAGCAGGACAGCACAGAATCTGTTGTTCCCCATGGGAGGGACTTGAGAAGGTCCTCTATTCTGGCCTTGCCTGGCTGCCAGTCTTGCCTCTGCCACTGACTGACTATGGAACCTGGGGCTCTCTCTGGACCCCTTCCTCACTGGTAAATGCTGAGAGTTGGTCTTGGTTTAGATTTGTTTTGTTTTTCTTTAGCCACTCTTGTCCTGTGCCAGCCCCTTCCATGAATCTTCTTATTCAGTTCTAACAACAGATGTGGTCAGTAAATATTTGCTGACCCCTTCTCTATGCCAGGTCCTGCTGGGCACTGTGGATACAAAGATGACCCAAGAACAAGGTTAGGACAGACACACATACAGACAGTGTAGTTTTGTGTGAGGAGATCTGCCACTTATCTTTCTTCAGGGCCACCATCCCAGTTCTGGTCTCTTTCCTCACAAGTCTCTCTGGGTCTCTTGCTTCATAGAGGCACGAAGCAGCCAATGGAGTCTTGTTTGTTTTGCTTTTGCAGTACTGGGGAATTCATCAGTCTACAGCCATACCACCTTGGTGACCGATACCACCTGATCTCGGAAGCTAAGTGTGGTTGGGCCTGGTTACTTCTTGGATGAGAGATGATCTGGGAACACCAAGTGCTGCAGGCTAGGGACAAGGACCCAGCAGCCCACTCAAAACAATCAGCCATCAAAAACTCTATGAATAGCTGGGTGCGGTGGCATGCGCCTCTAATCCCAGTGACTCGGGAGGCAGAGGCAGGAGGATCGCAAGTTTGAGACCAGAGGCAGTCTGCATAATTTAGCAAGACCCTGTCTCAAAAAGTAAAAAAATTGGCTGGGCATGCAGCTCAGTGATCCAGCACTTGCAAGCATGCAAGCGTGAGGCCCTCAGTTCAACCCCCAGTACTGCAAAAACAAAAAACAAAAACAACAACAAAAAAAAACCCTCTATGAATAGCAGAAGGAGCACTGACACAGTGCTGGGCATAGCACAGTGTCAGGTAGTGTTTTATTCTGTTATACATAGGGTTGCTATGAGTCAGACCTGACTTGATGGCACCTAACAACAACAAGGGGATTGATCTCAGGGCCTTGTGCATGCTAGGCAAGGGCTGTACCACTGAGCTGCTGCATCCCCAGCTTATTTTGTTTGTATTTTTAGACAGAGTTTCACTAAGGTGTACAGGCTGCCTCTAGCCTCAAACTCATGATCCTCTTGCCTTCTCCTCCCTGGTGCTAGAATTATAGGCGTGTGCCAGTACTCCTGGCCAGTGGGTTCTTTTGAAAAGAAAAAAAATGGTCTTTGACCAATACCCCTTTTAAAACTCTGTGTCCTACCTTACTGGAGTAAAATCCTGATTTATCTTACTTCCTCTGTTTGAGTCACTCTGGTCCAGTCCGATCTTCCAGCAGGAATATACCAAGCTCTTTCCCATTTCCCGGTGTTTTTGAGCACCTGCTGAGAGCAAGGTACTGCATCAAGTATTTCTGGAGGAGCTTTCCAGAGATAAGAACTCTTTGGGTGCTAGGTGTGGCAGCGCACACCTATATCCCCAGTGATGTAGGATGATTGCAGATTCAAGGCCAGAGGCAGCCTGTGCATCAGTGAAACCCTGTCTCAAGCCAGCGCGGTGGCGCACACCTGTAATCCCAGTGGCTTGGGAGGCGGAGGCAGGAGGATCACAAGTTCGAGACCAGAGGCAGTCTGAGTAATTTAGCGAAACCCTGTCTCAAAAAGTTAAAAAATGCACTGGAGGTGCCAGCTCAGTGGTCCAGCACTTGTAAAGCATGCGAGCGCAAGGCCCTGGGTTCAACTCCCAGTGCCAGAAAAAGAAAACAAAACAAAACAAAAAAAACTCTGTCTCAAAACAAACTATAAAAAATGGGCTGGTGGTGCCACTGGGGGGTAGAGCACTTGCCTAGTGCCCAAGTCCCTAGGTTCAACCGCTGACCCCAAGTACTGCCTCCTCCCCCCCATAAAAAAGAAAGCTTGGGTTAAAGCTTTGTGGTGAGAATGAGTTTGTCTTGTCTGAAGACAGTCCAGAGGTCCATAGGTCTGGGTGGCTGAGCAGCTGGTGACAGGGAGAAGAAGGTAGAGATGGGGGAAGTGGTGGGCAGTCATGGGAGGTGGGAGCAGGGTCCTGAAGGCCAAGTGAGGCCTTAGGATTTCCCTTCTTCTCCCCCTCTTTCCCTCCTTCCTCCCTCCCTCCCTCCTACCTTCCTTTCTTTCCTTTTCCTTTCTTTTCTTTTCTTTCTTTCTTTCGTGTACTTGGGAGGGGGGTGAACCCAGGACCTTGTACATACTTTGCAAGTGCTCTACCACTGGGCTGCACCCTCAGCCCATTTTTTAAAATTTTTAATTTTGAGTAAGGGTTTAAGTTACACAGGCTGCCTCTGGCCTTGAACTTGCAATCCTCCTGATTCCACCTCCCAAGTCACTGGGATTACAGGTGTGTACCACTGTGTAGGCAGGAGTTAGGATTTTATTCACAGGTTAGGGGAAGTTATTAGAAGTTTTTGTTTATTTTTAGTACTGGAGGGTTGAACCCAAGGCCTCTTTCGTGCTAGGTAAGTGATTTTCCGCTGAGGTACACCTCTACACCCTTTTCTGTGTTTTATTTTGAGAGAGGGTCTTGCTAAAGTGTGCAGACTGCCTCTGGCTTTGAACCTGCAATCCTCCTGCCTCAACCTCCCAAGTCACTGGGATTACAGGTATGTGCCACCATGCCCAGGAATTTTGTTTACTTTAGTAGAAAATTTCCTTCTTTGCTGTTATGGGGAGTCATTGTATGTGGGAGCAGGGGGACTAGGAAAGGGCTACTTCAGTGGTTCATCTGAGAAATGATGTTTTGGATAAGGGATGGTGAATTGTGGTTGGATTGCTTATATATTTGGGATGTTTAGCCGAAAACATGCTGATGGAGGTGAAAATGGGAACAAGAAATCAAGAAATCTTTACAAGTTTTTGGCCAGAGTGACTGGTTGAATGGTGGCTTCATTTCCTAAAATGGGAATATTGAGGGTATGTGGCCAGGGAGTCATGACGACGCACACTTGATACATAATAGATCCAATTGACATCCAAGTAGAGATGCTAAGTGGGCAGCTGAATTGAGTCTCAAGTTCAGGGGAGAAATTTGGGCTGGAGATGAATAAATATGAGGGCATTGTCACCATAAGGAAAGTATTAAAGCCCTAAGATTGGATGAGCTCATTTGCTAAGAATTGAAGAAGAGAGAAATGATGGAGCCCCGAGGCACCCAGACAGTAGAGTCTATTAGAAGAAGAGGAGCCAGGAAGGTAGGAGGAAAAGTGTGGGAGGACAGAGTCAGAAGCCAAGGAGAGAGTGTTTCTGGCAGGAGGGAATAATTAGCTGGGTGGCTTCTGCTGGGAGAAATGCGAACGTAGGTAATGGACAATCAGATGAGGAGATCAGTCTGGTTTTGGACAACTAGAGAGAACAGTTTCAGTGGAATAGTGACAAAATTGGAAAGATGGGACCTGGCCAGAGCCGGTTGCTTGATATCCATATTTTTAAGGGAGAGCTGTCATGGTTGATGGCTTATTAGGGTGGGGTGAGAGGGTGGTAGGAAGAAGGGATTGGACTTTTCCATGAGGATGGAGTATTTGTGAAGTTATTTATTTTGGTGCTAGAGATTGAACCCAGGCTTTGCATGTTCCCTTCGCCTGAGCTATACCCTCCACCCCTTTGAAATTATTTAGATGCACTGTAGGAAACAATCTGGTTAGTCTTATTATTATTAAATTCTCTGAAGAGTCCTTTCCCTCTTTCCCTCTTACCTTCTGCCTCCTAGGTTATTTGCAAGATCTAAGGTTCCTGAAAGATAAAAATTACCTTGAGTCCCAGGCCCCATTCCAGACCTTGGGAATTTGAATTTTCCAGGGAAGATTTACAAGCATGCCAGATGACTCTTATCATCAGGGAAGTTTGGAAACACTAACACTAACTAGTGTATGACCTTGGTAATGGGCCAGTGTGGCTGGGGACAGAGGAAGGTGAGCTGGTTTAGAGGAAAGAGTACTGTATCAGGATAGTAAGAGAACTCATCATAATATCATTCTTTCTTATCTGAGAATTGGGACAAATTTGGGGCCTTTAGGGTATCAGAAGCCAAAATATAGCTTGTTACTAATAACATCAAAGCCAAAGGATATAGCTTAACATGAAAGCCATGTGATCTTGCTAGCTGAACTCCCAATGTTAGCAGTTACCCACCAGTTACAGGAGAACACCCAGTCCCTGTAGGCAGACAAGTAAGTAGTTGCTTGCAAAAGAAAGAAGAGCTGAACTGAATATGCCCCATTTATTCCTCTCAAATTTCCTAATCAGACAAGCCCCTCTACCTCCCCTGAGGCAGAGAACAGTTAAGAATGTTAGTTATACTAATGAGGTGTCTCGATGTGAATAGAAATATCAGGTGTGGAGAAGAGGCATTTTCTTTTTTCTTTTTTCTTTATTTTTTTCTTTTGCAGTACTGGGGGTTGAACCCAGGGCCTCGCACTTGCATGATTTGCAAGCACTGGACCACTGAGCTGCACCCCCAACACAGTTTTTTTCTTTCTGAGACAAGGTCTTGCTAAATTACACAGACTGCCTCTGGTCTCAAACATGCAATCCTCCTGCCTCTGCCTCCCAAGTCGCTGGGTTTACAGGCGTGTGCCACCGCCCATCGGAAGAAGCATTTTCACATCACCAAGGAACTGTATCAGGTGCAAGGTGTTGGATAAGTAAGAGTTTGACTCACCAGGAATGATGTCTTGGAAAGGAAGATGGAAAGCTGGGAGCTAAAATCTTTAGGGAGTGAGAAGTAACCTGGGTTCAGGTGTCGGCAAAGAAGGAGGGTAGTGGGAAGTGTATAGTCTGATAGCTATTTTTCAAGGGGCATTTATCTGTAAATAAAGGTAATTTTCATGTACCTGTGATTCTTTGATTGTGTTTTCCCACAGTTAGGCAGGGACCTGTCTTTCTTTTTAGACTGCCCTTGTTCCATATATACTAATGGAGTGAGAGAATGTCTGACAGATTGCCAAGTCCAAGGGTTTTGAGTCCACATAGGGATTGGTTCCTTACTCAGTGTCACATGCTTCGTGGTTGGTGGGAGAAGATGACTCACAGGACTCCCACCCCTCTTACCCCTACAGCGGACATCGGGCTGGCTGCCTGGGGACGCAAGGCCCTGGACATTGCAGAGAATGAGATGCCAGGCCTGATGCACATGCGGGAAATGTACTCGGCCTCCAAGCCATTGAAGGGCGCCCGCATTGCCGGCTGCCTGCACATGACTGTGGAGACGGCTGTCCTCATTGAGACTCTCGTCACCCTGGGTGCTGAGGTGAGGACCACAGCTGTTTGACCCTGACGAGTTCCTTGCTCTCTCCAGGTTCAGCCAGGGAAGAAGACTGCAGGGGTGGGGTGACCTCTGCCCCTTGCAGGGGCTCTTTTCCCTGATTTGCTGTGATTACAGGCGTGAGCCACAGCACCCAGCTTCAGAGTGATATTTTAAAGCCTCAGCCAGATCTTGTCACTTTTCTGATTTCCATCCTCTCTCCGAGAGTCCCTGGCCCATGGTCGGAGGGCTGGTTGGACTTAGGTCTTTGGCCTTTCATCCTTGGCTCTAGGGTTTTTCTGTCTGCCTGCCTATGACCCTGGTACTTCTGAGCCATCAGTAAACAGCAGCTTTATTTTGCTGCCCCTTCTAGGTGCGGTGGTCCAGCTGCAACATCTTCTCTACTCAGGACCATGCAGCAGCTGCCATTGCCAAGGCTGGCATTCCTGGTAAGTCCTGCCTGCTGCTGGTCATGGGGGGAATGCATGAAGGGGCTCAGCCTCTCCTTGTTTGCTTTACTTATTCCTATAGCAACAGGCTTCTTAATGGCAGGGAGAGGATCCTAACCTAGTGACTCATAAGAAAGAGTTGCTTTGTTCTACCATCATCTAAATCCTGTGGAAGATGCCTACTGAGTAGTCTTAAGCCACGCGTCCAGGAAGGGCAGGGTCTTATAATAGGGAGCCACATGATATAGAGGAGGGGAAGTTCCTTAAAGGAAGGATGTGAGTCTGCTTCCAAAGAACTGGGGAAGGATAAGGCAGAAACGAGCCTGAAATGTCCATTGCCTGATGTAAGATTGTGTTGGGGGCTGGGGAAGGACCAGAGGTAGAGGAAGGTCTTTTCACAAACCACTGCAGAAGGACACATGTCTGTCTGGGCTTGGGGAGGGGAGTTGTTAGATCTGATGGTGACTAAATAAGAATTTCAGATTCCCTCTCTATAGCTACAGGTAGAGGGGGAAGGTGGAGAGGGCTCTCCAACAGACTGACCAGGGCTGAATGGGCATGTTCTCCATTCCTCAGCCTTGGCTGGGCTCCATGACTCTTCTAGAAGGGCCTGGTTTTCAAGACATGGCCTTTTCCAGTTGAAGGGAAGGGCCGCTGGCTCTGCTTGGCCTGTGTCTCTTGCTCACAGGAGGTTCCTGAAAGCCCCACACCTGTGTGTTAGTCATTCTACATGAGGGTAGGAGCACCAGCTGGCTGTCAGTAGCCGTGGTTCTGGTGCCTGCACTGGAATGTCATGCTGAGTGACACAGGCATACCTTAGCCCCTCTGTGGGCCTCTGTAAGTGCTGATGATAGTAACGCCTGTCTCACAGGGTATCTGAGGAGAAATGAGCAGGGCACAAAGCAGGTACAGTAATGTTTGGCACAGAGAAAGTGCTCCAGACATAGTAGCTGCTATTAGTAATTTTATGGCCAGAGATTGCCTGATACTTCCCACCACAGAGCTGCTATGCCCTCAAGACCTTTCAGTGAAGAACAAACCCTAGATACTGAGTAGAAACTCCCACCATGGGGGGAAGCCCAGGTCTGTGTGGGGCCCATGCAGAAGGGGATGCAAAAGGAAACAATTATTTCCAGATACCTATGTCTGGGGCTGTACTTAATCTCTGTCTCCTTTAATGCATACTATTATGAGCCCCATGAATGGAGGAGGAAACCAAGGCTCAAAGATGTGATGTGATTTACCCAAGGTCACACAGCTGGTAGGTGGCAGAGCCAGGATTTGAGTCAGATCTATTTTGTCTTCAAATTGTATTCTTCCTACTACTGAGTTCTGGGAGGGGCGGGTGGTGGCTGAGCAGGGGGACCACAAAGGAGATAGTGCTGGCTCTGCCTGGGTAGCTCTGCAGTAGGTGCTGGTGGGGAGGCCAGACTCTAATGTGCCATTCACCCTGCAGTGTTCGCCTGGAAGGGCGAAACAGATGAGGAGTACCTATGGTGCATTGAACAGACACTGTACTTCAAGGATGGGCCCCTCAACATGATTCTGGACGATGGTGGTGACCTCACCAACCTCATCCACACCAAGTACCCACAGCTTCTGTCAGGTGAGCAGGGCAGGGCAGGTGGGCTGGGTGCTGGTAGCCTGGATGGGCCTGCTTCTTCATATGAGGCAACTGGCCCAGGACAACTGGGTTCTGTGCAAGGTGGAAGGATAGCAGGCTCCTACAGACATGCTGGGCTTGGCCTCCCGACTTCTGATGGTGTGAGGCTAGGGTGGCTGGGGAAAGCCTGGCTGAGAGGATAGCTCAAGGGCCAGTGTAGGGCTGGGGCAGGGAACAGCTGGGAAGGAGCCAGATTTGTTAAAAGTGGGGTAGGGAGGAGAATAGTTGGGAGTGGGGTACAGAGAGTGCAAAGGCCCTGGGACAAGAAAGGACTGACTATTCACAAATTAGAAAGGAAGTCAGCATGGCTGCAGTGAATGAAGGAGCCTTCCATTGGGAATATTGGAAGACACGGTTAGAGCTTCAGTGAAGGCCAGATATGACCTAAATGTACCAAGAGAAGAGAGTTGACTTGATTCTGAGAGCAAAGGAAAATAACTGGAGGATTTTGAACAGATTTCTCTGAAAATATACATGCTAAAAATGGCTGCTGGCTTTGTATGGAGGATGGGTTGTGACAGGGAGCCCAGGTGAGAAATGACAGTGGCAGGGACTAGGGCAGTGAGAGTGGAGAAGCTGGGAGATTAGGTCTGGTGACAGAGTCCCTGTGGCCTGGGTGATGGATGGACTTAGCATCAGTCATGGAAGTGGGAACCTCTAAGGAGGGACGCCATTAGGGGCGAAAATGAGGACTTTGGCTGAGTTTATATGCGGTCTCTGTTGCCCTCCTCCTCGGTTTTAGGTATCCGGGGCATCTCTGAGGAGACCACGACTGGGGTCCACAACTTATACAAGATGATGGCCAGCGGGGTACTGAAGGTGCCTGCCATCAATGTCAATGATTCTGTCACCAAGGTGAGCCCTTGGGGCAGTGACAACTCCAGCTGCTGGCTCCCAGTAGGCTTTGGAGAAGGACGTCCAGGAAGGCTGCACGCTAGCACCATGAAGCCCTCATCAGAGGGGGAATGGGGTTACGGCAGGGGTAGTCAGTGCATTGAAGAAGGGAAGAACTGCATGGTGGGCTCAGGGCTGGGCTTCTAGAGCAACTGTGGCTTTGCTTGTCAGGAGCTTTAAAGTAAAGCAAGTTCTTAGACCCAGCAGTCTCTAGTGATTGGTCCCAAGGAAGTCTTCTAGACCAGCAGAGCAAGACTAGCTGATCAGTGTGAGGGGATGTAGGGCATCACTGGCGGGGAGGAGGCCCAGGAGGGGCTCAGCTCAGGCCGAGATACTGAGTGGGCCCCAGGCTCCTGGTCCCTGCAGAACATTCCAAGGCCTGGCCCCAGGGCCTTACCTGCCCCCACCGTCCACTTCTTCCCTCTCCTTTCAGAGCAAGTTTGACAACCTCTATGGCTGCCGGGAGTCCCTCATAGATGGCATCAAGCGGGCCACAGATGTGATGATTGCGGGCAAGGTGGCAGTGGTAGCAGGCTATGGCGATGTGGGCAAGGGCTGTGCCCAGGCCTTGAGGGGTTTTGGGGCCCGCGTCATCATCACTGAGATCGACCCCATCAATGCACTGCAGGCTGCTATGGAGGGTACGATAGGGTGAGGGTTGGCTGTCAGCCATCGGGGCCAGGGGAGGGGCAAGGCCACCCTTGACAAACACACTGTCTGCACAGGTTATGAGGTGACCACCATGGATGAGGCCTGTAAGGAGGGTAACATCTTTGTCACCACCACAGGCTGTATTGACATCATTGTTGCCCGGTAGGTGCCAGGTGGGGTTCCTGGGGAGCGAGGGAGGGGGGCAGGCTTGGGATGGCTTTTGTCCCTGATGGCCTCCAATGGGTTTGGGCTCCCCCACAGGCACTTTGAGCAGATGAAGGATGATGCCATCGTGTGTAACATCGGACACTTCGATGTGGAGATTGATGTGAAATGGCTCAACGAGAACGCTGTGGAGAAGGTGAACATCAAGCCCCAGGTGAGAAGCCCCAACCCTGGCAGCAGGGTGGGCTGCCCACCGAGGAAGCTGATGCAAACTGGGCAGTGGGGTGTGGGGAAGGGAGCCTGGTTTCAGAGCTAGTCTTGAGGTGTTGCACTGGACCCTGAGGGCAGCCCAAGTCCCTGAGGGTATTAGACAAGAGAGCTGTCCGTGGGGAGGTTGTCGTTTCAGAAAGCTGCTGTGTGGACAGAGGAAGCAGTGGTGGTGGGAGTGGAAGGTGTGTGGGGGACTCCGAAATAGGGGTGTGGCAAGGTCTGCCTGGAGAGTGCTGGGGCTGACCTACTGGCCAGGGTCTGGATGGGACTGGAATTAAAAAGGATGCTGGGTTTCTGGATGGAACAGTGATGGGGAAAGTAGGCTATTTATTGGGCTGGGGAAAGGACAGGCTTGCAGCAGGGCTTTGAGAAACAAGTTCCTTTGGGGTATATGGAATTATATTTGGATTATATTTATTATTGTATTTATTATTTATTATTATTTATTTATTATATTTATTATATATTTCATCTCTGATTCTAAGAGTAATAAGCTTCTGGGAGACATTTTGGCTTTGTGTATCAAGTGCCTTCAAGTTAAGCAAACTCTTGCTTTCATTGTAGGGCTGGGGATTGAACCCTGGGCCTGCCACATGCTAGGCAAGTGCTCTACCACTGAGCTATACCCTAGGCCCTGCATTCCATTTTTTAATGATGATTGAGAGCGTGGGATCTGTCCTCAGACTGTTGAGGCTCAAACTGCAGCCACTTCTTAGTGTGTGGCTCTGGACAAATGACTTAACCCTAAAAACTTCTGTGAAATTTTATCTGTGAAATGGAGGTGATGGTAGTACTTACAACTTGGAGTTGGGGGCATTATATTTGATATTTACATGTAAAGGACTTAGTATATGGCCCATGGCAATGCTAGCTGCTGCTTACAGAATACCTAGTGTGTGCCAAGTGCTTTATAGTTGTCAGTTCATTAAATTCTCACAGCAGACCTGTGCAGTCATTGTGTGTGCCGGCCTTTTATGGAGGTTGTTCAGGGCATTCTAGGCCCTGCTGGGCAGGGTAGGAGGCAGGGGTAGACTGGAGCAGCCTCACCAGGTCTCATTGTTGCCCTGGCGACTTGCAGGTGGACCGCTACTGGCTGAAGAATGGACACCGCATCATCCTGCTGGCTGAGGGCCGGCTGGTCAACCTTGGTTGTGCCATGGGCCACCCCAGCTTTGTGATGAGCAACTCCTTCACCAACCAGGTGCTGGCACAGATTGAGCTGTGGACCCACCCGGACAAATACCCTGTTGGGGTTCACTTCCTGCCCAAGAAGGTGAGTTCTTGCCACCAACTCAAGCCAAGAGTCAGTCCTGAGCATAGGGCTTGCTAGAGCTAGTAAAGTGCTTGTCTGTCTGTTCTCAAAGAGGTCCTCACAGGGTCCTCTGAGCTGTGAGGAGAAGCCACATGCCACACTCTGTGTATGAAATAAGGCATTTATTTATTGTTGGTTTATTGTAGGTTTTTTGTTTTGTTTTATTTTGGTTTGCAGACTGGATCTTGCTATGTAGCCTGGGCTGGCCTGGAATTTGCATCTATCTTCCTGCCTCAGCTATGAGTGTAGTCTGTAGGCTTCAGGCTTGTGGTTTTGGAATAAGGGGAGTTGCACTAAGCATGACACTGAGCTGTGTCAGGGTGACCAGGACGCTGAGATCCTTAGACATCTAATCAATGCTCATGTGAACACTCCATGCAACCCACCCATTCCTAGGAGTCAGAATTGCTGCCTTCATTTGCCCATATCGCAGGTGAACTTCACTTTGCCATTCACCCTATCTGGTCCTCAGTTTCCCTGTCAGCTAACCAGTAGGAGTAGCTCTAGCTCTTTCAGCCTTTGGCTGCTGGAGAGGCTGTGCTGGGGTCTTGATACCACCCCGCTACCCCTTGAAAGCCTAGTTCTACCAACTGAGGGATTTTCGGAAAGGAACCTAGGTATCCACTCAAGGCCTGGAGCTTCCACCTCGAAGGCCAGCCAACTCTTCTCCCTTGTCTCCTTGGGCTCTGTCTTGCTGGACCGTGTTTTACCCCACAGGACCTCAAGAGCTATGCTGTTCATTTTAGCTTACCAGGTCTCTGGGCTTGTAGGATTAAAAAAAAATTCTCCCTTGACCCCTATCTGATCCCAGTTGGGAAACATGACTGAATTTGTTGAGAAATTGGGCAAGCCTTTGCAATGTCAGGGTTGGCAGTGAAAGAGGCAAAGATCTTGACTTCTGCCCCAGCACCTGGTCCAATCCTTACCTTCTTCCATCTCTGCCAAGACATGGCTTGGGGATAGAGCATGCTTGGCTTCATGCCTCATATATCATGTATAGGCGAGGGTTTAGGTACCTTTGTTAATGAGACAGCAGCCCCCACTGATTAAATTACCTGCTTGCATTAATCATTCTGCCTCTAAACTGACATGACTCCAGATGAGGCTGGTCCTGCTTTTGCCTATGTCTTGATTGAGCCTGTTAACCACTTTGTCTAGGCTCTGGATTCATCTGTTAAATATGAGGATAAATTCTGCCCTTCTAACTTCTCAGGGATGTTCCTAATGAAACAGTTGGCATGAAACCACTTAAGAATGTAAAAGTCTCTGGGCAGGGCTGTGGTCAGAGACTGCCCTATCTTGGGGTGGGACTTGGGACCCTAGGGGTAGGAAAAGGCCGCACCCAGAGCTAGAAGCTGAGAAAGTGAGAGCCACACTCAGAGTTGACCTTTCTCTAAGTGGCCTTTTCAAAGTCTCCTTTCATGGATTTCAGCACTGGTCAGAGTTAGAGGCTTGGCTTATCTAAAGCCAGTCGCTGTCTTACTTGGTTTCTGTTTGATATCTTCAGAGCTGACCTAGACCTCATATCCTGGATGCTTAAAACACATTTGGGGGTTTTGGAGCCAGATGGATCTTAATCCTAGCTTGTCATTCACTAGCTCTGTGACCTTGGACAAGTCATTCTACCTTTCTGAGTCTTGATTTCCTCATTTGTAAAAGGAGAATGGCAGGTTTTTATTCTTATTTTTATTTTTTTTGCAGTGCTGGGGGTCTGAACTTGGCCTTGTGCATGCTGGCCAAGTGCCCTACCAGTGACCCGCACTCCCAGCTCCTTTTTTATTTTGACACATGGTTCTGCTAAATGGCACAGGCTGCCGCTGGCCTCAAACTTGTGATCCTTTTCCCTCAGCCTCTTGAGTCACTGGGATTACAGGCATGTGCCATTGTACCTGGCTAAATGGCAGTTTTTATTAGTCACAATCCTTTTGGTAGCCCGTGATAGAACCCTGTTCAAATCAGGATGTTAGTCATCTGTAGCTATGTAACAATTTAACCTCAGAATTTACTGGCTTAAAACAATAAAACACTTAGCTAGGTGCAGTGGCATATGCCTGTTCTGGTGACTTGGAAGGCCAAGGCAGGAGGCTGCCCAGGAGTTTGAGGCCAGCCTGGGCAAGATAGCAAGACCCTGTCCCCCCACATTTAAAAAAATACAAAAATAATAAACCTTTGTTTCTCATATTCTGTGGGTAGGAACTGGAGATCATCTTAGCTGGCTGGTTCTGATTCAAAGTCTTTCATGAGGTTGCAGTCAAGATTTCTCCCAGAGCTATAATCATCTGAAGGCATAACTGGGGCTGGAAGATCCTCTTCACATCACTAATAATGAGAGGTCCCAGTAACTCACTCATGGGCCTCTCCATAGGGCAGTTTACATGTCCTTATGAGATGTCCACTGGCTTCCCTGAGTGAGTGACCCAGGGGAGAACAAGGAAGAGGCTACCTTGCGTTTTATGACTTTGTCTCTAAAGTTGCCCACCATCATTTCTGCTTCATTCTCTTTATTAGAATTGAATCATTAGGGGTGTGGAGAATTAGGCTCTACTTCTAGAAGGAAGGAATTTCAATGAATTTGTGGATGTATTTAATATTTTTGTCATGCTGGAGGCCAAACCCAGGGCCTTGCACATATGGATGTATTTTAATCAAAAAAGGAAGTTTTGGCACATGCCTATAATCCCATCATTTTCATGGCTAAGGCTAGAGGATTGCAAGTTTGAGGCCGGGCATGCACAGTGAGACTGTCTCAAAAAAAAAAAAAAAAAAAAAAAAAGCAGGAGGACTCTGTTGTGTAATGAGAAAGTCTAAGATTTAGACATTGGATCCAAGATTTAGTGTCATTATAGCTCTGTTGTTTAGTTTTCTTTTCTTGAGGGTGGGGTGCTGGGGATTGAATCCAGGCCTCATACATGCTAAGCATTTGCTCTGCTACTAAGCCATACCCCTAACCCCAAAGCTCTGCTTTTCTCTGCCTTAGCTTTCTTTCTATCTTCATTTCAGTTGTCAAATGGTGAGCTGAGACTAAACCCTTCCCTATTTAGGAACTAGAGTACCCTGTCTCTGCCTATCATGGAAAATGTCCTGCACCATAAATAAATTCCAGAGAAGCATTTTCACTAGCTGCTTGAGTTGGAGGAAGAGGAGGGAGATGTAATTGAATTGATGGTCCCAGCAGGTCTACTTGGAGGGGAGGATATGGCATGGTTCCCTCTTGGTGCGGAGACGGGCAGCCAAGACAACACCCACTGAGGCTGGCTAGGAGGATAGAGTGAGGGTAATATGGGTAATGCATGGCAGATACCCCAGCAGAGCATTTTCTCCCTCTATTTGTAGCTGGATAAAGGTACAGGGTCCCAGAGCATAGCACTAATTCCACATTTTCCTTTATTTCCCCCTAGCTGGATGAGGCAGTGGCTGAAGCCCACTTGGGCAAGCTGAATGTGAAGCTGACCAAGCTGACGGAGAAGCAGGCCCAGTACCTGGGCATGTCCTGTGAAGGCCCCTTCAAGCCTGATCACTACCGCTACTGAGAGCCAGGACTGCCCTTCACCTTCCAGCTGCTGTTCTTGTCCAGGCCTCCCTCCCAAAAGCAAATGGCACCAACTTTGCAATTGCTATGTCAGCATCCCCCGTCAACTCCCTGGGGCTGGTCACTCAGTCTTTGGTCTCTGTGGCGTCTGTCATAGTGTTCCAAGTGTGGCAGGGGGAATTGAGAGGCCCTGGTCAAGATGGAGGGACAAGGGAGACATCTACAGGGAGCCATGAGCTCAAGGGTCTTGGAACTGCTCACCCAGTCAGTCCTCCTTTAAGCTGGAAGTTAGTCATGTGGTGGTCACAAAGCCCATGCACTTTCCCATCCAGGCACTCATGTGTCCTATGGACTTAGACCCATGTGCTTGGTTTATAGGTTTACGGGTCTCCCAGTGTATGACAAATGAGAAGAAGCTGTATCAAAGGGCAGAGAACTATTGGACCTCGGTTTACTTAGTGCCAAGCCTTCTCTTAAACCGCAGGACACTGATGTTAGTACTTTTAGTCCCTGTTTCACAGGGGTTAGAATAGCCTGCGAAGGAACAGCCAAGAAAGGAAGCAGAAGTGACAGCCAGGGGTTAAGAGGGGCCAGAAGAACAAGAGCAAGCATAAATCTGCCACCACTTTGTAATGTGATGCTTCCTATCATAATCCTGGGTCAAAAAGAGATTAATTTGGTTTATAATGTTTAGAATGTTAAAAGAAAGCAGGAAGGTGGGTAAATAAAAATTTTGGTGCCTAAAAGAATTTTGAGCCTTTATTATATACATAATCTGCTGCCAACCATGTATATCATGTCCTGATAAAGCACTGAGAGGACACGTGTCTGTCTGCAGTGTGGGATATTAAGGGCTGCAGGCAACTCCTTAGGTTTGGAAGGATAGGTAAAAAGAGAACTCTTATCTTTCAGGTATGTCTTATAAATAATCCAGTTTGAGACTGTCATTTAATTTGTGCATTTAATGCATTTCAATTTTAATCCTTGTTTGAATTTATTTCCTCTACCTTATTTTTTTGTATGTGTTCCTGTTTATATTTTTTCTCCCATTTCTACTTTGGACTGATCCAGTGTATCTTGTGAAGGGACTATTACTTATTGAGCACTTACTGGGTGTGCTCTGTAGTTGAATATTTTATTCTCAAAACAATCTTAGTAATATTATCTAGTTTCATAGATGAGAATGCAGACTCAGAGCTGGCTTTCCTGAAAACACAAGAGACCTCATCATGATTTGAATCACAGCACAGAGGGTGGCAACTTGGGCTCTCTCTTATTTGCCTAAATGATCATTTGTTGAACCCATGGACTGGTCTTGGAAATAAAAGAAAAACAAGAATCTACATGGGCAGGCTAACTGGGGCCTGTAGTAAGGGCCATTGGCTGAATGGAAGGGGCGATGGAGATGCTGGAATGTTTGAAAGCTGGCCCAGCTGGTTAGGGTCTCAAGCTGGAGAGAACGACAGGCATGTAAATAGCTTTTTAATAACTTTGCCACTTCCTGTCCCGTCATTTCTGCTTTTCTGCCCGGATTTCAGTGCTGGGCACCAATAGGAGAACGGCACCAGGGAAGAGGTGGCACTGAGTGGATTTTAACATGAGAGACTGAAAGCAAGGGCATTCCCAGCAGCAGAGCAGCTTCAGTGTGACTGAGGTAATATGGGACAGGGAAGACTTATCTGGCTGTAGTCTAGTGGGAACTATGAGTTAAGACGACTAGACTGGTGGCCTAGAAGACAGGAAGGACAGGCCTTGAACACCAAACTAGGGCCTCTGGTTTTAATTCGTGAGTAGCAGAGTCCTGGAATGGCCCCACCACCACGGTTGTGACTTGTTTTTGTATTCAAGTAGCCTGAGTGGGGACTCACCTGAAGTTTTAAAAGTGTAATGTCAAGCAAAACCCTTAGGTCACACTCAGTGGCCCTCATCAGCATGAGGGGCTAAAAACTCATTCCAGTTGAGCTGGGTGTGGTGGTGCATGCCTGTAATCCCAGTGGCTCAGGAGGCAGAGACAGGAGGATCACAAGTTTGAGATCAGAGGCAGTCTGCATAACTTAGTGAGGCCCTGTTTAAAAAAAAAAAGTGCACTGAGGGTGCAGCTCAGTGGTCCAGCACTTGCAGAGCATGCAAGCACGAGGCCCTGGGTTCAACCCCCAATACTGCAAAAAAACTCATTCCAGCTCAGATGCTCCTCAAGGTGTCCTGCCCTTAAATCTCACCTTTTTTCCCTCTGAGTGCATATAGTTTAAGTTACACAAGTTGCATGCATGTATGATTTGACAACTGAAGATAATTTACAGACTTTGGTAATCATCTATTGTTATTGCTAAAAGCCAGAGACCCCCTTCTCAACTGGTTTTGACACCAAATTGGATCTACCATACCCACCTCTACTTGTGTACCTATTGTGCGCCAGGCATTGATGCTAAGTAAGCATTATTAGGTATGATCTTATTCATTCCTCATGGGGACTTAGTAGAGACTTGCATTCCTGTGTCTTGTGTCAGGTAACAGGCTCTGAGAGGAGCCATGAGCATGAGCTGGTCTTTGTACTAGGTTGGACTCAGACCAAACCCCAAGTCCTTTCCACACTGGCAGGCCCAGGTTTAGAAGGAAGGAAGCCTCATTTCAGATCCTTCACCCCACACATGAGGATCAATAACTCTCGAACTATAACCCCAGTCCATAAAGGCAAGGTTGCCAGCAGAGAGGACTGCACAACCTTATGTCCATTCTACCATGATGGCCTTTGGGAAGATGACTTGGTAGAAAAGGGGAGGCTGCTGTTCATCTGCGCCAGAGAGGTTATACTGCACAGCAGCTGTGATGCTCCCTCCAAGGGGGCCCTGACCATAGATAAACATCGCTCTTCCCTCAAGCCTGTTTCCTCGCAGGCACAGGAAGTACCTTTCCTGCTGTCCCCTTTGAGGTCTATGCAGTCCCCCTGTTCCAGTCCCCCTACGGTTCTGGTTTCTGTTATCCTAGCCTTTTCCTTTCCTCTTTGGAGATGTCTTGCCAGTTCTCAGAGCCTTTTCAAAATATTTCACATGTGGTCTCTGACGTACCTCTGATCTCAGCTCTGCTGTCACATGTGTGATACTGACCAGGTGCCCTCAACTAAAGATAGTGTGTGTCTTATTCTCCCATCCCCATTCCTGATGTCTGGGCTCCCCATCAAAGGTTCATGGGGGAAGAAAGAATTGGCTGAGGGTCTTATAGTATCTGCCATGGCCCTTGCTAGGATTTTTTCCAGGAAAGAGAAAGGAGGATGAGGCTTCGGGGTTTTTGGAACAGTGGTTTGGGGTTTAGAAGGGGGAAACCTGGGTCATCATGTTACTCGGGACAGGGACAGAAATAGCTACCTCAGAGAGTTGTCTTGAGACTCAAATGCTGTATGTGTAAAGAGTTTTATGTCAAGCCAGGCATGATGGTGCACACCTGTAATCCCAGTAATTAGGGAGGTAGAGGCAGGAAAATTATTACTTCAAGGCCAGAGGAAGCCTGTATAACTTGGTGATACCTTGTCCCCAAAACACGAAAAATGGGCTGAGGGTGCAGCCCAGTGGTAGAGCACTTGCCAAGTATGGGTGAGGCCCTGGGTTCAATTCCCAAGTACAACAAACAAACAAACAAAGGAAAAAGTTTTTTATGTTGAGTTTTAAGGTCTGTGTCAAGCACCAGGGGGACAGAGGGAGCTATTTTGAGGGCAGGGCATTTAGAATACTCAGAAAATTAGAAAATAGAGAAATCATAGGATCTTAGAACTAGGAAGGACCGTAGTATTAGAGCATCTATACAGCAGAAGCCTGCATTTGGATTTGGAAAGATGGGGACCTAGAGAGCTTAAGTAACTTATCCGAAGTCACCTTGTAGGTCAGGGCATCCTGCCTTTCTGCATGCCAAGAGTTTTGTGTGCCCGCTAAGCCCCATGCCCTCCTCCAGGTGGCAGGCTGTGGTAGGAGGGCTCTGCTTGGCTGGAGATATGGTGATCCTTTTCAAATCCTGGCTGGGCCAGAAGTAATGAGTGTAGAGGACTTGGAGGTAGCATGGACTCAAATCCAGGAAAGGTCATTGGGACCCACTATTGCCAGTGAGCACTATAGCAGGGAGCAGGCAGTGGTCCCCTCTGCTTGGAGGAGGGGGCCGAGGTTCCAGGAAAGCCCAGAAGCCAGATTCTTATCCCTGAGAATCACTCAGGACTACCCTAAGGGACAGAGCTAGGAAATGCACTGCACTTGACATGGTGGAGGCAGGCAGGGGTGCTCATGTGACCCAGGCCTGGCCAATCAGCTTCAGTCAATTCCTCAACAACCTATTCTCCAAATTGGCTCAACAGGCACATAGTTCAAGTTGGCCCAGACTCAATCACAGGACTTTAGGACTTTTTCTAGAAATCTGGTGTTGTATAAGAGTGACCCCAGCAGCTTACTTCTGGGCAAGTTGAGCTGCACTTAGAAGCTGTGCGTGGACTCAAGTAGTTATAATTTTGTTGTTGCTCTAGTATAGTACACAGCATTGAGTAGAGGAAATCTGAAGAGGAGCTCGGAAGGTGTGAAAACCTTTAGGACTCAACTCAAGGAAGCTATTTGCTGGGCTGTCCAGGGAACAAAGGCACAAGCAACATCTCCCAGATGCTGCAAGTCTCAAATCCACCTGGGAGAGCTAGTTATTTAGCTACTGTTTCTCTGCAAGCTACCAGTAGAAAGCTTCTTTCTGGAGTGGACATAGCATTTGACAATTTTTAAGGATTTTATCAAAACAACAAAAGACATTCCATTTCCCAACCACTTTCCCTCTAAACACACACATCTATACTCTTGGCCCATTGAAGATGAAAGAGTAATAATTCTACTCTAGGTTAATCTGAAATTCACTATAGGTGGTTTGGATAACTCAGTTCAAATCACATTTTTTTTCTTTACTTATTCTGTTTGGCTTCACACATGGGAATTGGCCCTTGGAGTTAAATTCCTTTGTAGAGTTCCTATTGTATAATCAGGCTGGGGTTTAGCTCAGTTGGTAGAGTGCTGCTCCACATTCTCTGAGGACCCAGGTTTGATCCTAGCACCACAAGAATAGGAGAGGAATGTGGCAGTCCATTCCCAGAACAACCCCAAAACAATCACCCATTGAAAAACCTATGAATGTCACTATGAGTTGGACCTGACTCCATGGCACCTAGCAAAAACAAACATTGTATGATTAGGGATAATTTTCTGACAGTGGATAGTGATGCTGGATCTGTGGTTGTTCAAACAGATGGAAGAATTTAGAATAAGGATCCAATGATTGCCAATTAGGTTGACCTGCATTCCACAACCCAATAAGGGGTCTAGGGCCCTAAGGCCTTCTACCCCTCAGGGTAGTGGTTTTTGAAGAATATTTGTGAAATCATATTTTTAAAACATTGAAGCCTTTAAAAAGATGTAATAAAACATGCATGTTTAAATGTGCCATAAACTCCTTGCGATTTCTAATAGATTGTACTGAGATCACAGAGTGAGCTGTTAAAACCATTTTTTGTTTTGCTTTTTACAACATCTCTGTGTAATTCAAAACTTTTTTAGTACTGTACAACCAAAACCAAAAAAGACAAAAATAAACTGGTTGTTGAGGCTGATATAGGACAACTGTTAATATTTAATTCTTGATTTCAATTTTTTGTGTTCATCATTATAACAGTAAACTAATTTAAAATGCTTTAATGCGTTTTATACTGATAAGGTTCCCCTTTAGGATTTCAGCTCCTGGCTGGGGAAGTAGCTCAGTGGTGGAGTGTTTGCCTAGCCTTCATAAAACCCTGGGTTCAATCTCCACCACTGGGGGTGGGGGGGGGAGAGAAGAGGGAAAAGAGGAGAAAAAAAAAAAGGAAAAGGACATCTCTCTTTAAAATTAAAACATTTAGCTGGGTGGAGCAGTGCATGCCTATAATCCCAGCAACTTGGAAGGCAGAGGCAAAAGGATCCCAAGTTTGAGGCCATATATAGCCCACATAACTTAGTGAGACCCTGTCTCAAAATAAAAAGTAAAACATGGGCTGAGGGGGCAGCTCAGTGGTAGAGCCCTTGCAAAGCATGCATGAGGGCCTGGATTCAACCCCCAATACTGAAAAAAATAATAATAAAAATAAAAAATATTAAATTAATGAAATTAAAAAATTTGGAAACAATTGCTTCAGATTATGTCACAGAATTCTGGGGCTAGAAGTTTTCTCATAATAAAGTCTAGAGACCAGCCCTCTCATAGTGTCTAGTTGCGGATTTCACAGCAACTTTCCTTGAGTTTCTTGTGGAGAATTATCCTTCTTATATTACAAAGGGACTTTGTGGGAGTATCAATTAAGATGGACCACCCCCTTCACATCCTACACATCCAACAGAGGACTAATTTCAAGAATTTACAAGGAACTGCTGGGCATGGTGGCACACACCTGTAATCCCAGCTGCTCAGGAGGCAGAGGCGGGAGGATCGTAAATTCGAGACCAAAGGCAGTCTGCGTAACTTAGTGATACCCTGTCTCAAAAAGTAAAAAAATTGGGCTGGGAGTGCAGCTCAATGGTCCAGCACTTGCAGAGCATGCAAGTGTAAGGCCCTGGGTTCAATCCCCAGTACCAAAAAAAAAAAGAATTTACAAAAAACTCAAGAAAGCAAATCCCAAGATGACAAATAACTCAATACACAAGTGGGCAAAGGAAATGAACAGACAGTTCTCAAATGAAGAAGTTCATAAGGCTAAGAAACACATGAAAAAAAAATGCTCAATATCCCTATCCATTTTAAGGAAATGCAAATCAAAACAATTCTGAGATTCCACCTAACTCTAATACGAATGGCCAAGATTAACAAAACAAATAGGAACCAATGCTGGCAAGGATGTGAAGAAAAAGGAACCCTCTTACACTGTTGGTAGGATGGTAAATTGGTTCAATTACTTTGGAAATCAATATGGAGATACCTCAGAAAACAAAAAATAGAACTGCCATATGACCCAGCTGTACCACTACTGGAATATATCCAAATTGAGACAAAGTCATCATCCCACAGAGACATCTGCATCTCCCTATTCAATGCACCACTTTTCACAATAGCAAGGATATGAAACCAACCAAGACGTCCATCAACAGAAAGATGGATAAGAACATTATGGTACAGATACACAACGGAATATTACTTATCAATAAAAAATGAAATAATGTCATTTGCAACAAAATGGATGGAACTGGAAAACATCATCTTAAGTGAATGAATACAAGCTCAAAAAGAGAAATACCATGTGTTCTCACTCTTACGTGGGAGCTGAGTCTTGTTTAAAGGAAGAAAAAACCTATATATAAGTAGATGTATAAAAATGTACAATTAAACTTAGCAAAGAAGAGAAAATATAGAGTAAAGGCAGGAGGGATGGGACTAGCAAAGGGAAGCAAAGATTGCAGAAGGTGGGATGGGGAGGAGAAACAATGTAAAGGGATAAAAGAGGAGAGGATAATCTCAATGTAAACGAGACAACTTCATGAGTACATGAGAAAAATAGGGGAATATAACTCAAATATGCATACAAGTTTTACTACATATTAGTCAGATGGTTCCATAAACCTCATAAGTTGATGAAAGTGTAACCAAAAGTGATGTACTAGTTGCATAATGGAAAAAGCAAAGGCTGTATTAGTCTGTACCCCACCACTATTTACCAATAAATGGGAAAAAAAGATGGACCACCCTTTCCTAGGCATCATGTCAGATCAATCAGTCAGACTCAGCTGGCTACGGGAAGTCTGAATGCAGGACTGAAGAGGCTGAAGCTGACCTATCCCAGTGGCATTGCCCTGAAGACATTGTCCACTGGTTTCTGCCATTTGACTTCTTTAGTATCCCTCAGGATCTTGTCTTTCCTGAGGGCTGTTGTGTAGGAACTCTGAGATCCCAAAACCTGTCCAATAGACTAATGCTACCCCTCTTCTTTCCCCATCCTTAGGCTAGCCAAAGTACTCTGAGTGATTTACTCCTTGCTTCATAAATGGGGAAATTGTAGTATTAAAAGGAACCTGTTCTAGGCCTCGCTGTGAGAACTTTGGACACAAGTTTAAGGCTATGTCCAGCAGGAAGAAATGATTATGAATCAATAGCCACATAAAAGTAGAGCAAATTGCTTGGTGCAGTGGTGCACACCCAATAACCCTAGGGACTCAGGAGGCAGAGGCAGGAAGATCCTAAGTTTGAGGCCAGAGGCACCTTGCATAACTGAGCAAGACTCTGTCTCAAGATCAAAAAATAAAAAGGGAGCTGGGGGGTGCAGCTCAGGGGTTGAGCACTTGCAAAGTATGTGCAAGGCTCTGGGTTCAACTCTTTAGTACTGAAAAAAAGGGGGGGCACAAATCTTTTCAGAACAGGGTTCACCCTGTGTGTGTGTTGGAGATGGGGGTCAGGGACTGTGGATCAATGGTAGAGTGCTTGCCTAGCACACACAACATCCTGGGTTTTAATGCCATTACCTGGGGTGGGGGGGGGAAGAGAGAGAGAGAGAGAGAGAGAGAGAGGGAGAGAGACAGAGAGACAGAGAGAGACAGAGAGAGAGAGAGACAGAGAGAGAGAGAGAGAGAGAGAGAGACAGAGAGAGAGAGAGAATAGGAATAATGGTGTTGGAGATGGGGTAAGGTACCCAGATACTCATAACAATGGAACTATAACTCTCAGCCACAAAAGGGAGTTTTCAGTTCAGTTCTGGTCATCAAACTGGGCAGAATTCCAAAGACACCTAGAATCTCATACACTCAGGGTCCTAAGGCTTGAGGAGGAATTCTGAAAAAATAGAACAATCTTAGGATCTGAAGCTGAAGGAGAACTTGTGCAAATAGATACCTAACCAGGGATCTGAGTCAACAGAAGCAAGAACTAAGAGCCCGATGGAAGAGATCATGTATGTTAACAATGGTTCTAGCCTCTAACAAGGGATAATGGTCATGGACCACTGAACTGTAAGCTCTGGAGGGAGAGCATCCACATTGGATTTCTTCACCAGAATATTTCTAGCACCAGGCACGTAGTAGGTACTCAATAGACATTTGCTGAATGAATGCATAGATGGATAGATGAGTTGTTCTTGTGGTTGTCTGGACCCAGAAGCAAAGTGGCTTTGTAACTAACAGACTGAGTCTTTAATTTTACATCCTTGGCCTCACCCTGGGGAGCCAAATGGTGAATAGAGTGTCCAGAAAACACAGGAGCAGTTGCTAAAATATGTTCCCAATATTCTCATTACTGATGACATTTACTCAGCAGCAGCTGTGGCACAATGAACAAAAGGTTCTTGCCCTGTGGGCTTGCAGCCTAAATGACAGAAAACAAAGCAAACAACTGGCAGCTTTTCTGTGTGGGTGTGTGGTGTTATGTTAAGACACTGAGAAACAACATGGCCTTGGATTTATAACAAGAACAGCATGAATGACTTTTCCCATTTTATAGAGAGCTAAATGGAAGCTCAGAGAGACACAAAGACTTGCCCATGGTGCAGAATTGTGTTGACAGCCTAGCCTGGAACACCCATCTTCTCTTGTGTTTTGTCCAGGTGGCTGGCACTCTGTTCAACTCAGGGTTGGGCTGGAGAGAGGAGTGTGCCTCATTATTTTGACACTAGCTCAGTATGACACTACAGGCACAACTGGGTCTCCACTAGGGGAAAGGTCCTGGGCAACAAGGGCATTTTGAAAGAGGGCAAGTGGAGAAGAGGGCCAGAGGAGGTGGTCCCACCCACACTGGACTGTAAGCCCCACTGTCCTCACTCCCAAAGGCAGATACATGGTGGTTGCTGGGGCTGCGGTAAGGGCTCCACATTTTTCTGTCTCATAGCCTCCCTCTAGAACCTTTTTTGGCACCCTTTCCTTTCTTCTGGTGTGGCCATTGTAGCGATTTTTTGGGGAACAGCTCAGGCTTCTTGGGTGAGGGTGAGTGGGGTGCTCACATGTGCTGTCTTCTCAGCTTTTCTCTCTACTGACAGGGGTGAATCTAGCCAAGAAGGGTCAATGATGTTATCTGGAGCCCTTCCTCTGATGGTGTTGGGTTTCTATGTGACTCCTCACCCTGGCTGACCCTTCCTTACAGAATCTGCTCCCACCTCTGACCTCTCCGTCCTCAAAGTAGTATCCCAGGTGCTCCCCCTCCTAGGTTCTTCCAAAGATACAACGCTGCACTTCAGTTTCTCACAGCTTGAGAGCCTGTAGAATTTCAGAGAATAGCTTGGAATGTTTTAGGCAATGTCCCTGATAACTAAGTACAATAACTATGGCCTACTCTCCAAGGCAGGGCCCCCTCCTTCCGTATCTGCTGACAGAACTGGGGTGAGGAGGGACAAAGGATCTGAATTCTTGCTTCTTACTTGAGAGCCCAAACTCTAGGCTGAGTTTAAAAGGCCTGAGGCCCAATGCCTGGGATGGGCAAAATTCCTCCCAGGTCCCAACACTTTTGTGAACCCCTGGAAAAGACAGAGAGAGGAGTGGGCTTGGGTGGCACCTCTGGGAACCTATTCAGGCCCTGGGATCCTCAGCTCAGAGCCTTCTGGCTGAAGAAACCCACAGCAAACGTCTAGTCATATCCAGCCTCCTGCCTTTATCCGCAACCCCCAACCTCGGAACTGACAACCCAGTGAGAGCGATGGCACATGAATTTCCAACGTTTCTTGTTTTAGGGAGTTGGGGGAAGAGAGCTCCTGAGAAGAAGAATGAGTGAAAGACTGACTGGAAGGCCGTTTATCAATGCCTACTTTCTGCCTGGGCTGCGATTTAGCTCAGCGCGTAGAGTGCTGCGCTGCATGCAGTCTCTGAGGTCCCGAGTTCAATTCCCAGCACCGCAAAAATGGGAGCAGGACCTGGCAATCCACTCCCAAGGCAATCCCGAAACTGTCAGCCATTGAAAACCCTATGAGGATCGCTATGAGTCGGATACCGACTCGACGGCACCTAACAACAACTTTCTGCCTGGTCTGAATTCCCTGGTTTTGGAGGCAGCCTCGGTGTTCTCAGGTTTAAGGGCAGGGGGCAGCGTCGTCGCTGGCCTTCAGATGCTGAGAAGTGAATACCACGAGCGCAGCTGTGGTACCCAGGTGAGTACTGTGGTAGCAGGTGAGGCACTCACCCAGGTGAGTAGCTCAGTCCGCAGGACTTCGCGGTGAAGCGGGCTCGGCGCATGGGCTGCCAGCTTCCGGGTCGATAGAGGAAACAGCCACACACCTTCAAAGCATCGTACACATGCTGTATTCAGATTTTAGCCTAATCCAGGTTTCCTTGGAGTCCCGCCTTCTGAAAGCTCCTCCCCAACCCCAGTAGCCTCGCCCGCATCCAACCCTAAAAAGCCACACCTACTAGAGACACCCCCTTACCTCCCCACACCCCCCCCCCCGCCCCAGAACCGCCCCCTGGACCGAGAAGTCCCACCCTCTGCCTGCGCAGCCAGCGGCGGTGAGGAGCGGGCTCAGCAGTTGGCGTTGAGCGCGCGGCAGGAGCAGGCGCTGCGGAAGAAGCGGCATTGGCAGGAGGCGCACGGGTCGCAGCAGGCTGGCGCCGGCGGCTTGCAGCTGTCGCGAGTGGCCACGCAGGGGGCGGGCGGCGGGGGCCGGGGTGCCTTCTTCACTGAAGCCTTTTTCTGTGGGGGAAATGCCGGGACTGCTCGAGTCGGCCACGCCCGCTGCCAGGTCCTCATCTCTGAGGCCTGGGACCAGACAGCCCCGCCCGGCTGCCCATCGACTGCTGGACTCTGGCCCACAGGGACCCCCAGAGGGTCCCCGCCAGCTCCAGTAGTCAGTCCTGCCTCCACCTCCTTCCAAACTTACCTGGCTCCGGCCTGGCCCCTTTCCTGGAGGACCCCACATAGCTCCACAGTTTTAAACTACCATCTATCTCTATGTCTTCCGGCCTCCAGTCCGGAATCCCAGTCAGTTCTGTCTTCACGGTAGATCTGGAGTCTTCCCCACTTCACCTCCATTGCCACTACGCTGGACCAGGCCACTATCTTCTCCCCCGTGTGGCTCTGGCCTTAGAGTCCATCCTCTAGTGCACCCAAGGGACCTCATGAAAGACCTACGATCACACTCCTGCTTAAAACCTCCCAGTCGTTTCTTTGCACTTGGAATGAACCAAATATTTTTGTCCCCTGAGACTCTTTGTGGTTTGTTCGCTGCCACCTCTCCTACTGTGGGAACTCTGAGCTTTCTACTACCTAGTGTAGGGTCATTCTCTACTGGCTGTCCAATACAGGTAGCCAGACCCATATGTGGCTACTGAGTACTGATAAATGTCTAGTGCAACAGAGGAACCGAATTTTCCATTTAAATTTAAAAATGAAGCAGTGTAAAATATTTTTTCCCATTAAACACAAGTTTTTGTTTTATTAGGACCACAGTTCACTTTATTGACGATTTGGTATTGGAATTGAGATGTGCTTGTATTAGCATATACCGATTTCAAAGACTTAGTGTAAAAAGGAATAAAATACTCAATAACTTTTAAAGCTGATTACATGTGAGCTGGGCACGGTGGCGCACGCCTGTAATCCCAGCGGCTCAGCTCTGGAGGCGAAGGCGGGAGGATCCCAAATTTGAGACCCGAGGCAGTCTGCGTAATTTAGTGAGACCCTGTCTCAAAAAGTAAAAAAAATGGACTGGAGGTGCAGCTCAGTAGTCCAGCACTTGCAGAGCATGCAAGTGCGAGGCCCTGGGTCCAAATTCCAGTACCGCAAAAAAAAAAAAAAAAAGAAAAAAGCAACCAACCAACCAAAGAAGTTGATTACATGTCTAATATTTTAAATATACTGGGTTAAATAAAACACTAAAATTAATGGCGACTGTGCCATTTAAAATGTGGCTATTAGAAAATTTAAAATTATATATGTATGGCTTACATTGCATTTTTATTGGGCATTGCTACTCTAGATTACTGCATTTTTCATTTAAATACCACTTCCTAAGAGGGGTCTTTCAGACTACTCTTCCTTCTATTCTCTTTCATTACCATGCTTTAATTTTTCAGTCTTTATTATCTGAACTTTTAAAAATACCTACTTATTGATTTACTTACTACTGACTTGTTTTTCCCCTCAAGAATGTGAACTCAAGAGCAGGAATATCTCTCTGGTTTACTCCGATATTTCCAGTGCCTAGCATGCAAATAATATTTATCCATTATACTTATCTGTCAATCATCTGATCTGCTCTTTCACTTTACAGCCAGCAAAACAGGCCCCAGAAGAGTAGGTCCTTTCTCAAAATCACACATAGTGCTAGGTCCTACCTCTCACTCCCAATACCTAGTTCAGTGCTTCCTGCTCTGGTTACAGTTCATCTGATAAATGGAGGTACACTAAAATAGGAATAATGTGTGCTTTTATTTTATTTATTTATTTATTTATTTTGAGACAGGGTCTTGTTGTGTAGCCCAGGCTAGCCTGGAGTTCTCTACGCAGACCAGACTGGCCTTGAACTTGTGTGGATACACGTGCCTCAGACTCCTGAGTGCTGGGATTACAGATGTGCATCACCACACCTGGCTTTAATGTGTGCATTTCCACAATGATTCAATCTAGTATTTCCCAAAGTGTAGGGAAATACTCTTCTTTTTTTCCCCTGCTTCTTTTCTGCTTCTTTTCTGCTGCTTTTTGGATTTCTTGTTCAGTGCTTCAAAGTGAGATGGAAGGAGCAAAGCCAGATGTTTCTGGGGGTCCTGGGCTGCAGTGAAGTGGGAGGAGCAAAGGGGCCTCTGTGAAGTTTCATGGTAGAAGAGAGAAAGATGGGTATTATGGTGATATGATTTTAGGCCCTGTATCACACAGTAAGAAAGGATCCTTTTTTCTTTCTCAACTTGAAAAGCTCAGTTTGGAGTCGGGGGATGATGGTACATGCCCATAATCCCAGCACTTGGGAGGCTGAGGCAGGAGGATCCATGTGAGTTTGAGGGCAGCTTGTTTTACACAGCCAGTTCCAGGCCAGTCTGGGCTACAACAGTAAGACGGTTTCAGAAAAACCAAACCAAACAACAACAAAAAGGGCTCAGTTTGGTGCTAACATATCCTTAATACTTCAACAATTTCTATCTGCCTTTTTCTTTCTTTTTCTGCAGTACTTGGAGGTTGAACCAGGGCCTTGCATACACTTTGCAAGTGCTCTACCATTGGTTTGCACCCCGGTTTTTCAATTTTTATTTTGAGTCATTATTTTGCCAAATTATGCAGGCTGTCTCTGGCCTTGAACTCGTGATCCTCCTGCGTCTACCTCCCAAGTTGCCAGCATTATAGGCATGTGCCACCATGCCTGCCTCTATCAGCCTTTTAACACAGAGAGCAATGACATCTACCTAGACATCACTAAAAATGCTTTATTTTCATTTATTCTTTATAGTTATCTTCTATTATAGCAAGTGATTGGTTTTCTATTATAGTTTTTTTAAGGTTTGATTTTAAATAAATACATGAAACTCAGATATGACAAAAGTTGTGGAAATGTTTCTGAAATAACTGAGGTTTGGGAAACTGCATTCATTTAAAAGAGTGGTGATAAAATTTCACATGGAGGTTTAACTAGTATTGGAAGCTGCTTTTCAGGAGATAAGCTATTTTGCTCAGTAAACTTTAGCTCCCTGGGCTTCTTTGAGAATTTAGCTCGGAGCTCTAGGCAAGGAATCCTTTAGGTAGTTTTTAGTCCTCTTGGTTAATGTAAACCTGGAAAAATCTTTCACTTAGTTTGCAGCCACAGCTTGGTTCCCTTTTAAATCTGATCCCACCCCCACAGGGAGAATTCCCAGGCCTACCTTGGAGGATCTCTTCCTCTTTTCTGCTTCTTTTCTGCTGATCTTTTTGGATTTCTTGTTCAGTGCTTCAAAGAGAGACAGAAGGAGCAAAGCCAGATGTTTCTGGGGGCCCTGAGCTGCAGTGAAGTGGGAGGAGCAGAGGGGGCTCCAGGAAGTCTCAGGGTGGAGGAGAGGAGGAATTGGCCAGATGAATTACATCTCGGGACTCAAGCCAGCAGGTTCTTGTTAGCGTGGCTGCTGACCTGTAGTCAGGGACTAGAGCATTGTCCTCTGAGGGGAAGTAAATAGGAAATCCAAGCAGGTCATGGGATTTGCCTGTGACATCCATGAGAGGCAGGGTCCCTTGACCTTGTTAGTGCTGAGCCATTCATCCACCTTACGTGCCCCTGCTTTGCTCTTAAACTTGGCATATGCAGGAACATTGTGATACCCTGAAAATGGACTCAGTGTCTTATGCCTGGGTACATATGTGTTACCTGTTTTACATTTCCGAGTTTGGAGCCAGGTAGACCTTATTTGAATCCTGACTCTGCCATATAACATCTGTGTGGCCTTCCATAACCTACTTAACCTCTTTTAAACTCAGATTTCTCATCTGCAAAAAAGGTTCTATGATGCTTATCTTGCAGGGATAAATGAAGTATGTTTATAAAGTGAAAAGTCTGACATACCAAAGGTGAACAATGAATATTGATGCTCCCTCCTTTCCCTGCTCTTTCTTTATTGATATGTCTAGAATATCCTTTTTCCTAGCAAGAACCAAGGCAACAAATGGATATTAGTTTTGAGCTTAAATGCAAAATTCACCTGTGTTTGAATTCTGGCTCTGCCAATTAAAAATTGTGTAATCTTATGATAGTTACTTAACTTTTATAAGCCTCAATTTCTTCAATTGTGAAATATGAATAAAACCCTCATAGTGCCTAGCATACAGTATGTCTGTTATTATTATTTTGGTTATAGGTATTGAATCCAGGATTCAATACAGGACCTCATGCAGGCTAAGCACATACTCTGTCACTGAACTACATCCCCAGCAAATATACATTATTATTATCTGGTGAAGTCACATCAGATCTCCAATGCTAGGCTCTAATGCTCCTCATGGTTTTCCCTGGCATTGAAAGACTGATTTATCCCAGACTTGGTTATATTCTTCAGCATTTCCTTAAGTTTGTTATTGGTATTATTTTGGTAAAACCCAGGGCATCATAATACTTTGTAAGTGCCTTGCCACTGAGCTGTATCCCTAACCCCTTTTATATTTTTTATATCGTGACAAGGACTCACTAAGTTATGCATGCTGTCTCTGGCCTCAAACTTGCGATCCTCCTGTCTCTACCTCCTGAGTCTCTGGGATTACAGGCCTGTGCCACTGTGCCTGACTCAAAAGTTTGTTGTTGTTGATAACAGTTCTGTGATTCATTAAATTCTAGAAATGCTAATTTAAGTAAAGTTTACCAAGCTTCTTGACTTCAAGCTTTCTCAGGGTCTCTAACATAGTAAGGGCATATTAGATTGGTGACATGCAGGGCTTCACCAAACCCAGTGAATCAAGGGACACTTTATTTCCCCAGGACGATTTCACAGAATGAGTAAGAAGGACCCATCACTATGGGGGTGGATCCAGTAATCTCCTGGGGAATGGTCTTGATATCCTGTAGCTCCCTCTCATGGGCCAGAGCCCAAAGACTAAGCCTGACCCCCGGGACAGGCTACTTACCCACAATAGAGACAGAAGGGAAACCCAACAGGTTAATGGAAGAGTTGCTCCTCAGGCTCCTATCATCTCTTGGCTTCTCCTCAGGTGCCAGGTGGCTGTTAACAGCAAGGAAGCATAGGAAGACCAGCAGGGTGGCAAGGAGCAGGCGAGTGACATCCATTCTGTGAGATCTGAGTACAACAGAGAAGGCGGTGTGAACCAGGGGCAGTGGCAAGAAGATGTGCCTTCCTGAGTTCTATGTGTTCCTTTGGGCTGGTGTTCTGACCTCGTTCTCAGCAGAGCCAGAGGGATAACAAGGCTTAGGCTAGGGAAAGGGAATTGATGAAGGAAGAAGAGAGAAAAGGAGAGATGGGAAGAGGGCAGAGAAAGACAAGGAAGAGAGGGAGATTGGAGTAAAGAGAAAAGGAATGCATTGTGTTGGTCTCTGCTGTCCAGAGGGCGGAGTACTGACGGTTTCTGTTTTGTTTTTTAAAGTCATTGGTCCCAGGAGACCCTGGCCCTGGGCAGAGCTGTTGAAAAGCCCCCAGTAATGCTTCACAGTGGCAGAGGTTTTACTAAGGTGCTGAAAATAAGGCTAATCAGTTAAGACTCAGTAAGGACAATCCAGGGAGAAAGGCTCCTCCGGACAAGTGTATAAGTCATCTCATACATCAGCTTCCCACATCCAGAGGGAACCAATGCAAGTACCATTTGTGTCAGCACCTGTCAACATAAGCTAACTGGACCTGTTGACATAAGCTAATTGCATTTGTTTATTTGCTAGCTGGACTTGAAGGAAGCAGATGAATCTCAGAGCGGATTTCTTCGTTTGAACGTGTGGGTTTGGCTCAATCATGGCTCAGAACTTCAGCAGCATCTTTGGCTTCTCTGAGTGTGGGATCTCCATCCCTCCCCACCCCACTTCTCCATTTTCTCTCTGGTCTTGCAAAAGATTGGGACGGCTTTTCCAAGGTTCCTTCCACCCTCACTGTAAGTATCATGGGAGAGTAAATAATAAAATAGCTTGTTTATATTTGTTCTGTCCTCTCCTGGGCTCCCCTCCCATCC
This sequence comes from Pedetes capensis, assembly GCA_007922755.1. Lineage (NCBI taxonomy): Eukaryota > Metazoa > Chordata > Mammalia > Rodentia > Pedetidae > Pedetes > Pedetes capensis. Next base: position 86,883 of record VMDO01001633.1, on the reverse strand, counting down.
CTCAGCCTGGTTGAAGTAAAAGTTTTCCACATTTCTGTTACATCACAGGAGAGGACTCAAACAGCTGGACTCCACCCTCATTCCCAGCTTTTTGAAGTTGGAGGCGGGAGACCTCAACTTAAGAAGTCCCTCCTCTACTTCTTTCAGCCCTAAGGCCAGCTCTTTTGGTTTCTTCATATCCTCATCCTCCCATCTTCGGGCACTCAGGCACTCGCCAATCTAAACTGGCCACTAATTTTCTTTCTCAAAGCCTAGTGAATTGATGGAATGGGCACTGGCCGGGAGTCAAGACCACTGGTTTCTTATCTTGGCTCAGCATTAGTAAGACGCACCACCCTGGGAAAATCTACACCTTTTTTCTGAGCTCCAATTTCCTTCTTGGTAAAATGAGAGGAGTGGGCTAGATCAGTGGTTTTCATTCATTTAGTAGGGTGATTCTTTCCTAAAAAACAAAACAAAAAAACAAAACAAAAAAAACCCATACTGACATGAAGAACTCCAATACGTAAAACAAGAGACGGCAATGAAGGGTTTTTCAGCAGTTGGTATCTTTGTTATGTGTGGGAACAACACATCTTCTCAGGCCCTAAGGCCTAAAACATCTGGGGTTCCTGAGGTTTTCAGCTTCATGAAATTTGATCTCTGAGGTTCCTATCAATAATAGTTTATAAACTTACACCAGAAAAGTCTGGAAACTGAGGCATAGTTATTTGCTCCATCCTCTGCTTCTTAGGGCTGTGCTGTCCTCTGTAAATGCTGTTATCACAGTTTATATGTTTTTGTCTCCTCTGCTTAATAACAATAAAAAAGAGGTCATGTTTTACTCATTTTTATAGCCCTGATTGGCACAGTGACCATCCCAGAGCAGTAACTCAACAAATGATGATTGAATAAACACTCACATACTAAATTAAGCTCCTCATCTTCCTTGCTTAAGTGGTTTTCTGAAAATAAACAAACATTCTTAGTTGTCTACTTAGTTTCAGCTATGATCTTCCCCGCTTTCTAAGAAGACCTAAGTCTTAGATATACATTTTTGATGATAATAACCTACCCCATAGCTCCAGGGAAAGCCTTGATTTCTCCATGACAAATACCATAGTCCCATTCCATCCTCCCCAATATTGGTTCAGGCATGGTATCTGACTTAAGATGGTCTAACCAGAGGAAGCCCACATCTTTTTCTGATTGTTTGGTGCTTAAGAGGAACTTTCTTTTCCCTCCCTCCCTTTTCTCTTTCCCTCCCTCCCTCCCTCCCTTCTTTCCTTCCTTCCTTCCTTCCTTCCTTCCTTCCTTCCTTCCTTCCTTCCTTCCTTCTTTTTTTTTCCAAACCCAGGGCCCTGGGGAACTCTCTTTCACTGGGTATGTAATATCATGCCAGGAGTTCTGATGAGTGCTGGCAGTCATTTTATATATGGAACCAGCTTTAGGATGAAGCTAACTTAGTGGAAGACTGAGCAGGCAGATAGTGAAGAAGAACATTGATAACACAAGCCACTGGATCAGAACTTGCCTGAAGACCATCTTATATTGGGACTTATCAGTTGGATAAATCAATAAATTTTCCTTTATTATTTTAAAGTAATATGAGTTGAGTTTTACTCTCAACCGAAGGTATTCTAAAGGACACTTCTCTTGTCAATTGCAGCAGAGTTGCATCTTACAATTGGTTTAGGTTTACATAAGACTTTAAGGAAAAATTTGCAGAGTACAAATTTTGTCCAGTATGGCAAATGATGGCTGGTCTTTTTCTTCTCACCCTTCCTCTTCCTACTCCTTTCATTCTTCAGCAGAATAAATAGTTACCTTGCCTTTTGTAAGGGCTCATGTTGTATGAAACATTCCTTTTCTTTGAACAACATAATTATATTCCCTCACACTGGAAGATTCATATTGTGAGAGATATATAGGGACTGAGACTGGCTGAGGGAACAGCAGACACTAGCTCCTAATTCTGGAGTGACTATTTCTCATCCCATAGCATATACTCACCGGATAGGACATTAAGTAGAATCACCTGTACTATTTATACTACTCTTCTCCTGGCTTCATGTGCTCACAAAGCACTTACAGTTGACTTTGCATATGATAAATATGTGCACCCTCACCTGTCTATTGGCTTGTCATGCTGTGGGGGCTTTGTGTTGCTGTGATGTTGAAAGCTATACCACCAGTATTTCAGATACCAGCAGGGCCACCCATGGTGGACAGGTTTCAGCTCAGCTTCCAGACTAAGATAGACTAGGGAGAAGGACCCAGTAGCCCACTCCTGAAACAATTAACCATTGAAAATCCTATGAAGAACACAGAAGCACTGTCAAATCTAGTGCCTGAAAATGAGCCCCCCAGGCTGGAAGGCATTCAAGAAACAACTGAGGAAGAGTTGTCTCCTCAAAGTAGAGTTGACCTTAATGATAAGAATGGAGTAAAGCATCTGGGTCCTCCATTTGCTGATGTGGCATGACTCAAAATGAGAAGAAACACAGTGTCTGCAACAATGTGCTCAAACATGAAAAGATCATATGTATGGCATAGTGTTGGATAGTGTTTCGTCCTGTTGTGCATAGGGTCACTATGAATCGGACCTGACTCAACAGCACCTAACAACAACAACAATGTGTGCATGGTTTGCCTCTATTTTACTCTACCTCTGTCCAGTAACCATTTTCCCCAGTAGACAATCTTGGTCTCCATCTTTGATTCTTTTCTGATCTTTTATCTTCTCACCAAGTTTTGCTTTATGTTCTTTTCAAATAATCTCATATTTTCAATTTCCTCTTCACCCTAGCCCATTCCTCATTCTCAATGGAACAAATTTCATATTGAACCCATCTCTCTGCATTTGCTCTTATTTCATCAACATTATCCACTCCTTCAACTACCCCTGGTCACATTTCACTCTTCCTCCAGTGGCTACTTCAAAGGCCAGCTCTAGTATATTTTCTCTTTCAGCCCTAGCCCAGTTCAACACTCTCTCTCTCTCTCTCTCTCTCTCTCTCTCTTTTGGATGGTTATTGGAGGTTGAACCCAGGGCCTCACATACACTTTGCAAGTGCTGTACCACTGGGCTGCACACCCAGCCCATTTTTTATTATTTAATTTTGAGATAGGGTCTTGCTAAGTTACACAGGCTGCTTCTGGCCTCAAACTTGTGATCCTCCTTCCTCTGCCTCCCAAGACGTTGGGATTACAGGCATGCCCCACTGTGTTTGTCAGTGGTCTCTTTTCTGAACTCCCCTGGCTCTTAAAATCAACACTATATTGCTTAGTGCCTGCAGCTGTAGCCCTGTGGTGTCCGATACCATCAGATCTCAGAAGCCAAGCAGGGTCGGACCTGGTTAGTACTTGGATGGGAGACCGCCTGGGAAGAACAGGTGCTGCAAGCTTTGGCGAAGGACCTGGCAACCCACTCCCAAAAATCAATCTGCCGTTGAAAACCCTATGAATAGCAGATAAACACTGACAATAGTGTTTTGCCTGTTGTATGTAGGGTCGCTATGAGTTGGATACTGACTTGACAGCACCTAACAACAACAACAACAACAACATATTGTTTAGTACTTCATTGTTCATGTGAGTTATTCTCATCAGTGAGGCACAGTTCTTTGTATAAAGGAGGTAGGACAGTACCGCTGAAAGAATGCAAGTTCTGTGGTTAGATATATATGACTTCATCACTTACAAGTTATGTGAGAGTGTAAGGGAGAGGTCCCCTTTACCCCCTCTTAGTTCTTATGTGGGCTCTTTGTCTGGATGTAGAAACCCAATTGATTCAATAACTGATTAACAAAAGAAAAGCATGAAAGTTTTATTAAACGTACACGTATATGGGAATCTTTACAAGAGAGTTAAGTCCAAAGAAATGCCCAAAGCATGGTGCTTTTATATTCCTTACACAAAGAACAATAAATTTGTGAAGTAATGACAGGACAAATGGCTATCTGAAATAGGAAGTAAATTCTACTGATGTTAAGAGATATATGGGGTGAAGGATATAGAAGTTAGTGAAAGGTATGGGTTACTTCATAGTTTATTTATTCAGGTTCATTACAATCTCCATTACCAGTCTCTGATGATCAAGGCTATTTTCTGGCCTTGAAATGTGAAGAACATCTGGGCTACATAGTGAGTTCCAGGCTAGCCTGGGCTACATAGTGAGACTTTGTCTCCAAAAAGAAATGAACAAACAAACAAACAAACAAATAAATACTACTATAGGACCAGGACTCACAAAATGCCTGGTGTAAATATTAATTACCTTTATCAATTATAATGTATATCTATTTATAGAAGCTATATTCTGGCATTTTATATTTTCTCCTAAACTTGTATAGTTTTTTCTTTTTTTTTCTGTTCAGTACTAGAGTGTTGAACCTAGGGCCTTGTGCATGCTAGGCAAGCACTCTACCACTGAACAAAACCCCTGAGCCCTTTTCAATTTTTTCTTTTTTTCTTCTACTTTTTCATTTTCTGTCTTTCTTTCTTTCCCTCTCTGTCTCTGTCTCTGTCTCTCCCTCTTTCTTTCCTTCTTTTTCTTTCTTTTTATTCAGTCCTAGAGGGTTGAAACCAGGGCCTCACATATGCTTCGCAAATGCTCTGCCACTGAGCTGCACCTCCAGCCCATTTTTATTTTTTATTTGGAGGCAAGGTCTTGCTAAATTATGCAGGCTGCCTCTGGCCTCAAATTTGCGATCCTCCTGCCTCTGCTTCCTGAGTCACTGGGATTTCAGGTGTGCACCACTGCACTAGGACCCTTTTCAAATATTTAAAAAGTATTTTGAGATAGGGTCTTGTTAAGTCATGCAGGCTGCCTTTGGTCTTGAACCTGTGATCTTCCTGCTTCAGTCTCCCGAGTAGCAATTATAGGCATATACCAGAGCATCCAGCCTCATATAGTTTTGATTTTAATCCTGGACTATAAGGAAATGTCTCTCTAACTATAAGAAGCTTAGAAGGACCCAGTTGGTTGAGTCTCTTACTCCTTGCATGTAGTAGACATAGAGAATATAGCTTCAACCAAGCTAAGTATTGGTAAAGCAGGATAGAAATTGGCCAGGCTATGGTAAGGGAAGCTCATTTATATACTGTGGCCTTGGAAATTTTGCTTAATTTTTCTGAGCCTCAGTTTCTCCATCTACAAAGTGGATAGGAATCTCAGTGTAAGTCTCAGAAGATTATTGATACAGAAAAATAACCTTTCAATAAAGCATCTAACAATGTTTGATACACAGCATCACTCAGCTAAGTATTTGCTGCAGCTGAATCTCCATTTGGATTTCTTCTACCCACTTAACTCTGTCAGCAGAATGAGCTGTATCTTCCTTCTCACTGGTGGTGACTTCGTTTCTTCTTGGCTTATATTCCTGTAGCCCAGAATGTTAAACTCCTACTATGAACCAGCACTATGTTACATTCTTGGGTTACAACTGTAATCTAGACAGACATGATGCCTGTCCTTGCAGAGCTTCATCAGGGAAGACTCACAACTAAATAAGTAATTATAGTAAAGCTGGTGCTGTGGGAGACAAACTAGTGTGGGGCCTAGGGAAGCTGAGAACAGAGGGCTGAGCTGGAGTTAGTTATGTTGGAGAAGAGGGTGGAGGTGGTGATGGTGGTGTTGCAGACACTGAGAATGATACACATGGAAATCTTAAGACAAAGAGAGGATGGTGCATTTGAAAAACTACAAAAAGTTCAGTAAGGATGGCCAACATAAGGGGAGATGAGGCAGGGGCCAGATCATGATGAGACTTGTCAATTAGTGTAAGGGGTTTGGGAAATATTTTCAAGTTAATGGAAAAAGATTGAAGAGTTTTGAATATGGAAAGAACATAAATCAGGTCTATGTTGTAGAAATATCCCTCTGGGCACTGGTAGATTCCTCTCATTCATCTGCAGAGCTCATCCTCACTCCCAATGAAACACAAATTCTATAGCCTTCAGAAGGCGCCATCCACAGCCTGTCCTCCAGAATTTTTCCAGTTTTATATTTTCTGCCTTCATTTATACACACACTCATACATTCACTAGAACTTGACTAATTTGGTGTGAGGAAGTAAATATTCCAGCCAAATTTGGCTACTTCCTGTTCCCCATATGAAGCCCATCTTTCTTCATGTCTTAAGCCTGACCAGTTCTTAAGCCTGATCATAATAATTTAGTTTCTTATATGAGTGTTTATCTTTTTTTTTTTTTGCCGTACTAGGCAGTTGAACCCAGGGTGTTGACCTTGCATGCTTTGTAAGTGCTCTACTACTGAGTTGCACTTCCAGCCCTTTTTAAATTTTTTTTAATTTTTATTTTGAGACAGAATTTCACTAAATTATGCAGGCTGCCTCTGGTCTTGAACTTGTGACCCTTCTAGCTCTGCCTCCCAAGTCACTGGGATTACAAGTGTGCCCAATGCACCTGGCTCCCCCCTGCCTTTTTTTTTTTTTTTTTTAAATGGTGCTTGAGAGAACAAAGAGAGCCCCTTGTAGGGCCCTCTCAGAGAGCAAACAAGAATAAACCAGCCCCAAGGTCAGAATGTTCCCAAGGCATGCTCCTGAGATGCCAATTATCTGGGAATTTACTCCTTGGCAGGCTAGAAAGTTCTTGTGTCTGTGTGCCCTGCAGCTGGATTCTTTATTAGTACTGGGCATTGAACCCAGGGCTTTACACGTGCTAGGCATGCACCTTACCACTGAGCTATATCCCTAGCCTTATTTTTAAAGTTTTAAAGAGTTCTACTTAAAAAATATATCTTTGCTAGTCATGGTATTGGGGCTGGGATTTAGCTTAGTTGGTAGAGTGCTGAGCTGCAGTCTCTGAGGTCCCGAGTTCGATTCCCAGCACTGCAAAACTGGGAGAAGGACCTGGCAATCCACTCCCGAAACAGTCTGCCATTGGAAATCCTATGAGGGTCAACTATGAGTTGGATACCGACTCGACAGCACCTAACAACATAAGAGTTATGGTATTCCACTGTGCCATGCTCGGCACTGTTGTCAATGCTTCTTGGCTATTCATAGGGTTTTCAATGACAGATTGTTTCAGGAGTGGATTGCCAGGTCCTTCTCCCTAACCTGCTGCACCTGGTATTCCCAGGCAGTCTCCCATCCCAGGACTTAATCAGGCAGACTCTGCTTAGCTTCGGAGATCAGGCAGGGTCAGATGCCAGGGTGATATGGCTGCAGATATATACACACATATACAGCCTGGACCTTATAGTGAGACCTTGACTCAGAAAGAAATTTATATCTATATCATCTAAATCTCTCCAATAGGAACCATATGCAGTCCACAAAGCATAAAGTATTTGTTATCTGGCATTTTACAGAAAAAGTTTGCCAATTCACATCCAGATTGTAAGAATCATGAGAGATTGGAATAAGCACATCTTATTTGCTCTACTGGCTGAGATTTAGCTCAGTTGGTAGAGCACCGATCTGCATTTTCTGAGGTCCTGGGTTCGATTCCCAGCTCTGTAAAAAATGGGAGAAGGATGTGGCAATCCGCTCCGGAGGCAATCTGGAAACAATCAGCCATTGAAAACCCTGTGAGGGTCGCTATGATTTAGACACAACTCGATGGCACCTAACAACAACACAACATTTGCTCTATCAAGATCTATTGACTGATGAAATAATTGGTTCTTTGGGTAAAGGTATTAATGACTCCTACTTATTAGAGCCCTAACATATCTGTCAGTTTGTTGTGCTGTGGGGTCTTGCATGTTGCTGTGATACTTGCTGAAAGCTATGCTACCAGTATTTTGGATATCAGCAGGGCCACCCATGAGGAACAGGTTTTACCTGAGCTTCCAGACTAAGACAGACCAGAGAGAAGGACCCACCAGCCCACTCCTAAAACAATTAAGTCTTGGAAATCCTATGAAATGCATAGAAGCACTGTCAAATATAGTGCTGGAAAATGAGTACCCCCCACTCCAAGCTGGAAGGTATTCAAGAATGACTGGGGAAGAGTTGCCTCCTCAAAGTACAGTCAACCTAAATGACAGGAATAGAGTAAAGCCTCTGGGACCTCCTTTTGTTGATGTGGGACGACTCAAAATGAGAAGAAAAACAGTGGCTGCAACAATGGCTCAAACATGAAAGGATCCTGTACATGGCATAGTGTTGGGTAGTGTTTTGTTTTGTTGTATGTAGGGTTGCTAAGAGATTTGACTCAATGGCACCCAACAATAAACTTATTAAAGGGCTGACATGATCTGAGGAAGTTAACTTGTGCTATTTCCAACTAATAATACTTCTCATTAATTTATCAGATTTCAGATTCATTTTAATTCAGGGCTGGGTGCTAAAGAGACAAGAATCAATACTGATAAATTTTGACTACTAGAGGAAGAACATCTAAACCATGAATAGTTATCACAATGTTTTGAGACTTTCTGTTATAACATGCTGCCTAGAATTTATAAAGATTCAATGCAATATTATCTGGAGTACAAACAAGAAATATCTTATTTGAAATTACAATATTTTAATTTGTTATATAAAATTAAGGGTATATTTTAAATTTTATTCTGTAGCTCCAATCTCTTTCAAAAACAATTTTATATCTAATTTCATTCTTCTAATTATTACTAAGGCTGGGATTTAGCTCAGTGAGTAGAGCGCTGCGCTGCAGTCTCTGAGGCCCCGAGTTCAATTGCCAGCACCGCAAAAATGGGAGAAGGATGTGGCAACCCATTCCTGAAACAATCCTGAAATAGTCATTGAAAACCCTATGAGGGTCGCTATGAGTCGGATCTGACTCAATCATCAGCACCTAACAACAACAACTACTTTGAGGAGGCAACTCTTCCCTAATTGTTTCTTGAATGCCCTCCAGCCTGGGGGTGGGGGTGGGGGTTCATTTTCCAGTATTATATTTGACAGTGCTTCTCTATTATTCCTAGAATTTTTAATGGCTAATTGTTTTGAGAGTGACATGACAGGTCCTTCTCCCTAATCTGTCTTAGTCTGGAAGTTCAGCTGAAATCTGTCCACCATGGAGGCCCTGCTGGTATCTGAAATACTGGTGGAATAGCTTTCAGCATCACTGCAACATGCAAGCCCTCACAATGTGACAAGCTGACAGACACATGGGGAGCATAAAAACTTAGACCATAGCAAATTCCTAATTTCTGATTCAGGCCTCCCATTCATTGTTCTTTTGGGGCAGGTTAAACAATTATACAAAGAAAGATTTTATGAAGTCCACTCACTGTGTACAGAATTAGAATTGAGTGATTTACAAATACAGGAGGGTGGCTGAGTGTGATTAAGCCTTGGAAACAAGGGCATGGAGAGTCATGGCTAAATGCAATTGGTTTATGTACCCAAGGAGTCTTGTTGATTTGTGTGTATTCATGTGTGTGTGAGTGCACACATTTATGCTAACATATAAAGATGCTGAGTGAAGGAATATGGAAAATAACAGTGTTCAGATCATCCCTAAGTAGGGTACACACAGTATACAGTATATGGCAGGCTATGGCATTGGGAATAGCTTGATATCTGAATCTTTTATTGTCAAAGCCTTGAATCCCAAAACAAAAGAAAGGATTACACTCTCCCAGTGCTAGAGAATGGCTAACCACCAATTGGCATGGAGGTATATATTGAGAGATGAGAACTGAAGAAGAGGGCTGAGGATCCAGCTCAGTGGTAGAATGCTTGCCTAGTATGTGCAAAGCCCTGGGTTTGATCCCTAGCACCACAAATAAAACAACAAAACAACAACAGCAATAACAAAACTTAAAGACAGTGAGTAGTATCAGCTGCTGATCACACTAGATGTTAATGAGGCGCAGCTGTAAGAGACTGCTCCGGGCTTTGCTAGTGGCATCAGTGAGGACAGCCAGGGTGTCTGGGAAGCAGGCTGGCATTGAGTGGAGCTAATGGGCCTAAGCTGGTTGAAATAGGTGCTTCCACTAGCCCTGCCAAGGCTGCTGGCCAGGGGCGGTGGCTGTGGTGAAGCTGATCTCTCTCTGTGAAGAATGGACAGAAGCCAAAAAGTGTTCAGTTGGGGTCAAACATGAAGGAAGGCCACTCAAATTTCAGCAGACTCATACAGGTTAGTGATTTGGAGGCAGTCTCTCTTCTCATTAGTCTTTTGCAACAAAGTATATAACTGGGAAGAAAGGGAAATGGTGACAAGAGAGCGTTCTTGACCCTGAAATTGCAAAATTTAGTGCATATGTTATTTTTCAGGGGAGAAGATCTTTAGCTTTCTCTGGATCCATCAGGGAGTTTCTGTCCCCTAAAAAGCTCAGAGCCCCTCAGTTTTTAGCTACCTAGAACTAAAATGTAAACACTTTTTTGTATATTATGTTTCTACAACCTGAGTAAGGGCTGGGATTTAGCTCAGTTGGTAGAGCGCTGTGCTGCAGTCTCTGACGTCTTGAGTTCAATTCCCAGCACCGCAAAAATGGGAGAAGGACCTGGCAATCCACTCCCAAGGCAATCCCAAAACAGCCATTGAAAACCCTATGAGGGTCGCTATGAGTCGGATACCAACTCGAAGGCACCTAACAACAACAACAACAACAACCTGAGTGGGGTTCATTCAGAATCACAGGCACAGGAGGGCAGGAGATGTTACTGTTTTTTTTCTGTTCAGGCAATAATAGTTCAGTTTTATAGTCAGGACTGTCTTGTTGGAAGAGATACATCATTCTAGGCCAGTACTAGTTTAGAACATACTAAAGATATATAACATTGAAAGCAATTGAAAAATATAAACATTGTGATCTTGTTTTGTGAACAAATCTCAAAATAGCCTCAAACACATCCATGTTTGCAAGGAACAAGGATATTGTTCCTTATACAAAGGAAAATGCCTAGAAGGACATCTACTAAAATTTTAGTAGTGATTACCTCTTAAGAATGGAATTGAGGCTGGGCAGTGAAGTAGAGACATGTTATGTCTTTGGTATTTGATTTTTTTTTTTCCTGGTACTGGACTGCTAAACCCAGGGCCTCATGCATACCTTGAAAGCATTCTACCACTGAGTTGCACTCCTAACCCATTTTTTATTTTTTATCTCGAGACAGGGTCTCACTAAATTATGCAGGCTGCCTCTGGCCTCGAACTTGTAATCCCCCTGCCTCTACTTCCTGAGTCTCCAGATTACAGGCAAGTGCCATGGCGCCTTGCCAGTATTTGATTTTTTTTAAAAAAATAAGCATGACATTATCTTGTAATAAACACAAAGGAATGATAGAAGTAAAATACTGGATGCTACTTGACATATCAGCAAAGAATTTTAAAAAGCTGTATGGAGAGTCTGATTTGTGACAAGAAGCTGGGAAATTTGTGGATCTCTTTTTTTTTTTTTCAGTACTTGGGGTTGAACCCAGGGCCTCACGCCTGCCTGCTTTGCAAGTGCTGGACCACTGAGCTGCACCTCCAGCCCTTTTTTTTTTTTTTTTTTTTTTTTTTTTTTTTACTTTTTGAGACAGGGTCTCGCTGAATTACGCAGACTTCCTCTAGTCTCGAATTTACCATCCTCCCGCCTCTGCCTCCCGAGCTGCTGGGATTACCGGCATGTGTCACCGCGCCCGGCTGGAACTCTTTTGGCAGTAAAAAAAAATCTGTGAAAATCTTGAGCAGTACAAACTCAGAAATTCTACTTCAATAAAGCAAGGAATAAGGATATGATGGTAAGCAACTCTGGTCTTTTTCATAAAATGAGTAAAATATTGTTGTTGTTGTTAAATTGTTGTTGTTGTTGTTAGGTGCCGTCGAGTCGGTATCCGACTCATAGCGACCCTCATAGGGTTTTCAATGGCTGAGTGTTTCAGGATTGCCTTGGGAGTGGATTGCCAGGCCCTTCTCCCATGTTGTTAAATTAGGTGCCGTTAAATCAGATCTGACTCATAGTGACCCTCACAGGGTTTTCAGTGACTGATTGTTTCAGGATTACTTTGGGAGTGGATTGCCACATCCTTCTCCCAATTTTGCGGTGCTGGGGATCAAACCAGGGCCTCAGAGAGTACAGAGTGGCACTCTACCAACTGAGCCAAACCCCAGCCCTGAGTAATGTATAGTAATCCTTGAAGTAATAATCCTCAAGATTTGATAGCTTCCCATAGCTTTAAATTAAATTTAATTAATTAATTTTGGCAATGCTGGGGATCAAACCCAAGGTCTTGTGGATGCTAGGCATGTGGTCTATAGACCTACACTCCCAGCATCTCACAATGTTTCTTTTTTTCTCTTAATATATAGATCAATGGAGTCCATTTCCTTTAAACAAGAAGTCCCATGAAACTTCTGAAAGTATGGAGTGAGTAGCGGCTGCAATTCTTTTATTTTTCCCAAGTTTGAAAAACCCATCTGTATAGGGAGACTTCCTTTCTGAAAGTACTTTTGAATCTCTGTTGTCCTTTGTTTCACTTTTTCCTGAGGAAACTGCATCTTCATTTTCCTTGTCTCTTGACTGGCAGAGAAAGAACATTTGCAGTAGTTCTGAGATTTTGGATGAGCTTGTTGTGGTTAGGTTCCCACTGACTATCTTGTGTCTTCTCCTTCTGGTGACATGGCCAGCTGGCTCCCTCTTAGCTTGTTCCTGACTGCTAATCTGCATCTTAGGGCTCGGGTTTAACTTAGTTGGTAGAATGCTGCTCCATACTTTCTGAGGACCTGGGTTTGATCCCTAGCACTGCAAAAAATGGGAGAAGGACATGGCAATCTACTGAAACAATCCCAAAAAACAGCCAGCCATTGAAAACCCTGTGAGGGTCACTATGAGTCAGACTTGACTCGATGGCACCTAACAACAAATCTGCATCTCAGTCTCATTGCAAGGGAATGCAGAAGTTTGACTGTTATCCAGATTCTCATTTTCTTTCTTGCTTCATGATTAAGGTAGGTTTTCATGGCTTTCAATAACTTGTCTGCCCTTAGGTTAGCCAGGAGGCCCACCAAGGGCACTCTGCTGCTGTTATTATCCTATTCAAGTTGACAATCTTGGCAGCACAGACTCCAGTCTCCAGTAAGAAACCAGTATTTTATCTCAAAGCAAGTTTGTCTTGTTCCTTCAATTATGAACCAACCACACATAGGCTGAAACCAGGAGGGCAATCTAAAGAAAATAATTTTCTGAATGAATATAGAAACAGGGTTGGCTTCCAGAAGAAAACTTATATACAATCTTGTCTCTAGATCAGGGAAGAGCATTCCTTATTCCTGTCTCCCAGGCTGTCAGTTATAGCAAGGCTACCTAATTTGCTGTGTTCTGTGAAAGATGAAAATGAAGGACTCCTGCTAAAAAATTAAGAATTCTGAGATGGTGAAAAGAGAGCATTAACCCAAGCCTAAGGTCCCATAAGCATGGGGACCTTGTGTGACTGCATAAGTTTCTTCCACAAAGTCAGCCCTTGATACAAGATTGAGAAAGTCAATACTGATGATGTGTCATGATGGCAATGGATTGGGGGGAAACATTAAATTATACTCAGTAAAATTTCAGCAGAAAAATTGTATAATGAGGATACTTATAGATATTACCTGAAGCTCTCTTACCAGCTAATCAGGTATCAGACATCTCAGTGGAACAGAAGACAAAAAATGGACCAGCATCTGGAAACCTGGGATCTAGATTTAGCCCTAAATTAGTTACTGGGGAATTTCTGGAAAGTTACTTTCTCTCTATAAGCCTTTTTTTTTTTTTTTTTTTTTTTTTTTTTTTTTTTTGCATATAGGAGAAAGTATTTGGATTAGATTTTTAGTTCTCTTCTAATTCACTTGTTGTGATTGCAAAGGAGAAACATCCCCTTCAGAAAGGCTGCAACACATTCTATTGAATGTTCTTTTAGATGACAAAGCTTTGCCCTCTTAGAATAATTCTAATTTCAGTAAACAGGCAATGATTTGTAGTCAACTCTGGGAAGGATGGTAATGATTTTGGTAAAAAAAATTAAGTGTGGTCTAAATTGTGGGATTTTACAATTTGAAAATGGCTTTAATTTTAATTGACAACTAGTATTGTGACAGTCATCGAATGTTTTCCCTCAGAGTCATAAGCTTGAGAGGCCACAAATATATTCTAGTCCTGAAAGTTACTTAAAATCTCTTTGAATTTTATTTTATTTTACTTTTTTACTTTTTTTCCTGTCTATGTAAATATTTTATTCTGCTTCCAGATAAGGTACTGGCATATACATATTATTTTTACTTTTTTTTTTACATTCCCCCCCAGTACTGTGGGTTGAACCCAGGTCCTCAAGCCTGCATGCTTTGCAAGTGCCGGACCACTGAGCTGCACCCTCAGCCCATTTTTTTTACTTTTATTTTGAGACAGGGTCTCACTAAGTTAGTGCAGGCAGCCTCTGGTCTCGAATTTGTGATCCTCCTGCCTCCGCCTTCCTAGCTGCTGGGATTATAGGCATGCGCCACCACGCCCGGCTATACATGTTATTTTTAAGACAACTAATATACAGCTAAACTAACTAAAATAAAACATACAAGAATTTTATGACATATAAATACAGATGAGAAAAATCTGAAATAAATTTTTAATTTCATTTACTCTTTCAGGAACATCAACACTTCTGAAACTGATACTGACCTTGTGAATCAAATACTTGTTTCCATAAGTTCTTGTTTGCCCTTCCAGAAAGCATATTCATGTTCTGTGTCTAAGAAGTCAAAGAATAACCAGGCTTTCCACTCTACCAAACATTACTTTAAATCTAGGCCTTCTAATAGAATTCTTTTTTTTTTTTTTTTTTTTGACACAGGGTTTTACTGTGTAACCAGGCTGACCTTGAACTCTCTGATCCTCTGCCTCAGGCACCTCAGTGTTGGGATTACTGATGTGCACCACCACGCCTGCCTGTTTCTTTTCTTTTCTTTTTTAAAGTTCTTTAATGAAAACTTGTCAAGAAGTTATTGAATCAGAAGACAAGTACTTGGCATCTTTGTATTATAAAGGAAATCAATGAAGACCTAAAAAACAAAGCAGATTGTAGGAAAAAACAACAACAACAACAACAAACAATCCTCAATTCTGGCATTTGATGCAATGTAATTGCCATATTATTTTTTATTTAAAAAAGTTTTTTTTTAAAAAGGCTTCTTTCCGTTTGTTTCCAGACTTCTTTTACTCTCTTAATGCTTTCTCTTTTTCACATATTTCCAGTATTCTTGTATACTCTGTTGTTGTGGTACCCATAAACCTCAATGCATCCTGTTTATTAACACCCTGAGAAACTCTCCATGTCTAAGGCCTTCATCACTATCCACTATCCAGATCTTGAAGACAGTGTCCAAAAAAATTGTTTCACAGCTGAGTGTAGCGGCACATGCCTGTAATCTCAGTGACTCGGGAGGAGGTGGCAGGAGGATTGCAAGGTTGAGGCCAGAGGCAGCCTGTATTACTTAGCAAGACTGTCTCAAGATAAAAAATAAAAAAGTGGTTGGGGGTGCACCTCAGCAATAGAGCACTTGCAAAGTATGTGCAAGACCCTGGGTTCATCTCCCCAGTACTACCAAACCAAACCAAACCAAATCAAAACAATATACCCAAAATATTTTTTGAGAGCTCTTGTCCTGTGCTGCTTTCATGGCTCTATTAAACTCTGCTAGTCTAACAGGGCGATGAACTAAGCTAAACATTTGCAAGGTGATAGCAAAGTCTTCTAAGTACGTCATAAAATGGCAAAATGAACTTGTCCAAATTAATGCTCTCTCCAGCTGACAACTTCTCTCTCATATTTTTCCCCAAAATGTCTTTATTTTCAGCATGAGTAACAAAAAAGTAGCTACAAAGTCTTTCCTCACAAAACACAAACTGAAGGCATTCCATTTCTTGAACTTCCGTTTGTAAATTTTCCATAAATCTTCGAAATTCTTCAAAATGTAATTATCTTTCTTCTCTTTTTCCAAAGAAACAATCTGAAGGGATCCTGATAATTTTGGGTTCTTTTACTGGTTTGTTTCTGACTTTCTTTCTCATTGTCTTGAAGTCACCTTATTTACTTAGGATCTCAGGTAGATTAACAACCTCCTTTTTCCTCAATCATCTTATAACCATCTGCATTCAGAATTACAAAAGCCACATGAAGCCCAGTAAGGGGTTTAGTGAAGATTGTAAGCAAGAAAAAATATACTCACTATATGAAATTAGGCCTTTATCTGAAAAACATTGATCCACAACTAGTTGTTTGGATTCTTACCAATACATCTTCAATATTCTTCTTTGCCAACTTCATGACTAAAGACTTAAATTCCATTTGGGTAAATCTTTTGGAAAAGAGGAAGTCTCATGGTGTCATACAATATTCTCTTTCATGTTCCAGGTTAGAAAACTGCATGAGCCGCTGTTTGCGAAGAGACAGTTTCTCAATAAGTCCACAGTCATTTTTCTGCGCTAGGACAGTGAGATGGCCCTTGCATGTTGCAACACTCATGGAGCTGCAACACCAGGGCCACTCTGGCCACAACTGGTACCAAAGGGATGGTGCTACTCATAGCTTGTTGGCTGGCACTGAGCTGGCTCTGCAGTTTTCCACTCCATGCTTCTAGCTGAACGCTTCTCCCTGCAGCCACCTATACATTTATTTTTCCCCTTGTAATCTTATTTTATTAGTAATTCTTAGTGTACAACTTACTGGATCTTATTAAACTTTTGTTTTTTTGAGACAGGATCTTGCTATGTAGCCCAGCCTGGCCTCAAACTCATGATCATTCTGCCTCAGCCTCTAGAATTCTGGGCTTACAGGTCTGTGCTATCATACACAGTTATTATGGTGTTTTAGACATGTCTTCAGAAACAACGTAGGATGTGTACAAGAAAAAGTATTAGCTGCTAAGTGAGGCAGGCACCATTAGGGGCAAACTCCTACATACTTGTACCCTCAAAATATCCTTTCTTGCTCGTAGGTGCAGCACACATCTGTAATCCTAGCGACTCAAGAGGCTGAGGCAGTAATATCATGAGTTCAAGGACAGAGATCGCCTAAGCAATTTAGTGAGTACCTGTCTCCTAAAAAAAGGAGGCCAATGGTGGGGCTGAAGGTGTAGTTCAGTGTTAGAGCACTTGTCTAGCATGCTCCAGGTTCAACCCCAGGAGTGGGGAAAAGAAGGTATTGTTTCCTTTGTTCTTAGCTAAAACTTCATGAGGCAAATTGAGCATGCCCAGAGGCATTCTTGTCACCATGTTAACCCTTTATTTTATTATTTATATTTTTTCAGTACTTGGGGGCTGAACCTAGGACCTCAAACATACTTTGGCAAGACCTCTACCACTTAGCTGCACCTCCAGCCTACTTTTTCTATTTTATCTTGAAACAGAGTCTTGCTAAGTTACACAGGCTGCCTCTGGCTGTGAGCTTGTGATCCTCCTGCCTCCACCTCCCAAGTAATGGGTGTTACGTGTGTGCAACAGTGCCTAGCCCTATATTAGCCTTTTAAACATGTGCTCCATGACCTTCAGCTAAGCATGCCCCCAAAATATGTTCACTATCTTATCTTCTTAAATTTGACCTTAAACTGAGCATACTCAGGAACATATTGTTTAACTGTGCATGCTCAGGCATGGGTCAACCCCTAAGACATTGCTCTAGAAATAACTCCCCTGCCCTTCTTATCTGCTGCAGTCCATAAATCATGCCCTGGCTATGCTTGTTTTGGCTTTGTACTCATCAAAATGCAAAACCATTGTGTTTGGTTACAAAAGTATCATGTAATATAGTAATCATTACTTTTTTTTTTTTTTCCTGAACTCAGGGCCTTGTGCATACTTTGAAGGGCTTTACCACTAAACTGTACCCCAGCCCCTTTTCTACTTTTTATCTTGAGACAGAGTCTCGCTAAGTTACACAGGCTGCCTCTGGTCTTGAATTTGCCATGCTCCTGTCTCTGCCTCCTGAGTTGCTGGGATTACAGGTGTGCACCACCGTGTCTTGGTGTCTGGCGTAATCGTGAGTTTTATATTGAGATGAAAACCTATTTTGAAGACCACATATGCACCCCCAAAGTAATTAAGAGCCATATAAAGTAAATATCAGCTTAAAATTGTCTTTTCTAAAAAAATTATTTAGGAGAAGGGCATATAAAATATTATGCTCATTAGACTTTAGCTCTTAAGAAAGAAGAATAAAACAGGCAGAAAAGGAAAGGATAGTGAGGGAAATTAAATATAAAGAAAAAGACAAACTATTGGAAGAGTATAGGGACTGGAGTTGGATGAGAAAGAGAACTTCAATTTTACCTACAATATCTAACCTGTTTTTTTATCTGCAATATCTTAAATAAGAAAAAGATAAAGCAAATATGGTAATACATAAGGAAAATTCTGGGTGGACTTTACATGAAATTTTCTTTTCTTTCTTTTTTTTGTGCAAGATTTAATAAAAAACAAACAAAAATAGGAATGGTTGCTTTCAACATTTTCCAGGTCATGAAAGTTTTGCTGGGATTATATGGGGCAGGAGCTGGGATGTAGCTCAGTTGGTAGTGCACTGCGTTGCAGTCTCTGAGGTCCTGAGTTCAATTCCCAGCACCGCAAAAATGGGAGAAGGACCTGGCAATCCACTCCCAAGGCAATCCCCAAACAGTCTGCCATTGAAAACCCTATGAGGGTCACTATGAGTTGGATACCGACTCGACGGCACTTAACAACAACAACATATGGGGCAGGGTTCTAAGCTGCATTAATGGAACAAATACAAAATGCTGTCCTCCCAGGCCAAAATGCACTGTGTGCAGGCTGTACCCCAACCCCAGGTACATGAAATTTTCTATATTTAAACATATTTCATAGCATTAAAAAAAGAAAGAAAAAGAAGACAAAGAAGAGGTAAAGTGTACTCTGGTCCAGTCTTTGTTTCTGGCGGATCAATGCCCTTTGGAATATGGGCTAGGGGTTCAGAGTTCTGACGTCTTTAAATTTTGCAAGAGTGGGGCAATTATTTACAGACAAGCCAAGGTGCAGGTTCTGATTCTTTCTGAATGGGATGACTCTTTTAACCAGAACAAAGCATGGCATACCCTGCCTATAAGATGAGAGTTTGTGACTTAGTGTTGCTCACCTGTGAGTGGGCTCCAGATTGCCCAAGTGGGCAGAGGAATCGGGGGAGGAATATCAAGCTCATTCAGCATCAGTCAGAATCAGCTGTTCTCAGATATAGGTTTATGCCTGGCCTCCAGTATGCATCTCTACAACCATGGGTAGGGAATAGGGATTAAGAGAAGGGCAGAATTGTGCAATTCTGGACTTGTAGCTTCCAGTTTGCAAATGAGATTCTTTCTTACCTTGTCTAGAATGCCATGGCGATTCTCCATCCCCCTCTCTAAGTCCTGCCTTTCCCATCAGGAGCTTGGTTAAGTGCTGCCTCGTCCAAGCCCACTGTTCTCTAACCCACCCCTGGCTCTTGTCATCTGCCAGACAAGGAGCTTGCTGCCTGGGGGCTTCAAAGGACACGAATAAATGCCCTGGATTGTCATTTCTTGAGGTTCCTATAGGAAGCCAGTCCCATCCAATTTTGTTCCAATTCTTTCTACCTGATGATTCGGGCCATGGAAGATCCAAGATCAATAATGTCTCCAGTTAATGTTTTTCTTCAGACAACCTCTCTCTGATAGTCTGAGTTCTGTGTGAAGGCAGAGTGGTAATAATTTACAAAATGGAATTTAAGTCACATTTTGCTTCAAAACATCTTTCCTGAATTAGCCAGATTCCATAGTGTGTCTTATGGGCCACTAAGGTAATGGTACAGATGATTTCAGATATGATTAAGCTGGTAGCAATCAATGAGTGTTACTGGGTTAGTTTCCTATTTTCTTATTTAAGAGTAGAGCTCTAAGGCATAATGTTAGGAGTGCAAATTCTGCTGACACTGGGCAGGGGACATAAAAGGGAAGAAGGGACTGATGAAAAGGGCCTGGAGAAGCCCTCATCATACATTTGGCTCACTTCTCAAGACTGTCTCCTTACGAGTGGATCTGCAAAAAGGCACTTCAGAGACTGAGCCCTACAGTTGAGGGATTTTTTAATCAGCCTCAGCTGTGACTGGTGGAGAAACCATTAGAAAGACAAGGCCAATGAGCATGAGGAATTCATCAACATCTGAGGTTGTCAGTTCTTCTGTTTTTGGTTAGCCCAGTCCCAGAGGTTCAAAATCCCTGCTGAACATTAGCCAAAAGCTTACCACTACCCACCATCACTGTTGCCTGGAAAGGAAAAAAAAAAAAAAGAAAAAAAGAAAAAAAAGAAAAGAAAAGAAAAGAAAAGCTAATAGCTACCCGCCATTACTGTAGGCTGGACAAATGAGTGTCACTTAATTGACAATTTTGTCTCCATTCTGTCCTGTTCTAACCACTCCCCACATAGTTTCATTTCCTTTTTTTTTTCCTTTTCTTTTTCTTCTTCCTTTCTTTCTTTCTTTTTTTTAATTATTTTATTTATTTATGTTTTATTTTGTGGTACTGGGAGTTGAACCCAGGGCCTTACACATGCTTTTTGCAAGCACACTACCATTAAGCTGCACCCCCCCCAGCCCATTTTTTAATTAAATTAAATTAAATTAATTATTATTTTTTTTTGTGAGATGGGGTCTCACTAAGTTACCTAAGCTCTCTCTGGCTTTGAACTTGCGATCCTCCTGCTTCTGCCTCCCACATTCTTCTAGAATTACAGGCATGGGCCACCATTCTTGGCTCCCACATAGTTTTTTATTCTGAACACAGTTCAAATCACAATACTCTCCACTTAAAACCTTTAATAGCTTCCCATTGTTCTTTAAATAAAACTCATATTTTCTATAAGGTCTTGCCACCTTCTCTGACCTCATCTGATAGCTTTCCTTTTAAATCATACTCTAGACATGTTGTGCTCCTTTCTGTATGTAGAGCATGCCACATTCTTGTCTATCTCAATGTCTTTACACTTGACATTCCCCTGGCCCTTTGAGCTTGATTCCCTCGTATGGCTGGATCATAGGCAAACATTGGCACACATATCACTTCATTCTTTGACTTCTCTATCTAAAGGTGTCCTCCCCTCTCCTATCCATCCCATTTCTTTTATAGCACTTATCATAGTTCATGGTTATCTCTGTTTTGTATTGGCTTTCTCTCCCTTGTTAAATCTAAACTCTATGAAGACAGGTACCTTGCTATTGTATTCATTTTGTTCCTCTCTATACCAAGCAAAGCAGGAGCTGAATAAATATTTGATGAAGAATAGGAAACCAACAACAGAAAATCCCGATTTGTTTGTCCCTTTTGACCAACAGGAACAGGTTACAAATCATTTTAGAAGTGATTCAATGTCTTTTCCTTTGCCTTTGTGCAGTTCCATTGAGGCTTGGAAGACCCTTGATAAATATTCCTTACATAAATGCTAGGATTGGCTCAGGGCTCTGGCTTTTCTTAATATCTTTGATCTTGTCTTTGACCAATAAAGGTGAAAGATTATCTAATTTGTGGATAAAAGTGATTGGCAAGGGGGATCTTATGGGGCCATAAAAATCAGGGCTTTAGTATTGGAGGAGACCTTAGGGTGTTCTTAGTTTTTTTTTTTTTTTTTTTTTTTTTTTTTTTTTTTTTTTTTTTTTTTTTTTTTTTTTTTCTTTTCAGTTCTGGAGATTGAACCCCGGGCAAATGCCAGGCAAACACTCTACCTCTGAACTACATCCCTATTCCAGGGAGAGGCCATGGAGATATCTTGCCCAGGGTACTTATATACAACTATGCAATAGACTCACCAGGCAAGCTTTTTTTCTCTGTGCTAATAGTACTTTGTTAAGATACAATTTATGCACAGTAACATGCACAAATTTTAAATATTCAGCTTGAGATATATTCCTTGACCAGACCCATCCTGAATCTACCTAGAGGCTGCTGGCCACCAATCAACTCATTAGCATACAAAGTGCCTGCTTGAGAAATCTCCTTCCTACTCTGATCCTCAGTTTCCATATCTGTAGAACTAGAGTGTATAGACCAAATCAGTGTTTCTCATACATCACAATCACCTAGAATCTTACCCAAAATATGTCTCCTGACCTGGGAATATAGCTCAGTGGTAGAGCATTGCCTAGCATGCATGAGAAGTGATCACGTGGAGCTTCGTGGAGAGCGGTGCACTGGGAGAGGGCATGGAAGCTCTGTATCCTTCCCCTTAAACCTTGTCCTATGCATCTCTTCATCTGATGTTTATCAGTGTCCTTTGTAATGTACATACATGGAGTGTTATCAAAAAACAGAACAAATGTTTAAATTTTAAAAAATTATTATAGTAAAAGACACATTGTCATTTACCTCCCTGAAATACTCCCCCTGGCTTTTTTTTTTTTTTTTTTTTTTTTTTTTTTTTTTTTTTTTTTTTTTTTTTTTTTTTTTTTTTTTTTTTTTTTTTTTTTTTTTTTTTTTTTTTTTTTTT